>CM020220.1:39163399-39208399 GCA_009819775.1 Phoenicopterus ruber ruber
CTCCAGTTTTCACCCTTCCCAGGATCTCTCTTGCAGTACAGGCAAGGGGCCGGATCCCACCTCCCGACGGCAGTGCCCAGGGGGCCGCGCACAGCGAGCGAAGTCAGGCTGCATTTGAGACCTTTGGTGGGAATTTTCCCCGGGGAAAACGGACAACAGCTAAACAAATGTGACAGGATACGGCCCCGACTTTGCAGTTGTTCTGGGACGGTTCCTATTCAGCATCTTAATTTTCATGTGAGGTGAAATCTGAGAAATGCTTTGCCACGTTGTCCCCGGGCATCCTTCCAGCCTGCCGCAGGTTTTCCCCGTCCCAAATTGCTGTCCGTCCCCGGGTCCCCGCCTGACACGTCAGCCTGGAGAACGTGGGTGAGGACCAGAGGGATGCCGAAGGAAGCCCACCCTCGGCACGGGCAGCGGGGGCAAGAGGAGGCTGAGAAGGAGAGGGGAGCGGGGATTTTGTGAGCTGGCAGTGATGCCCTGTCATGCTTTTGCCCCTTCACACAACAAAAACAAGCAGCGAAGGGCCATCGCTGCGGTAGGGCAGAGCGCTACTGCTGAGCCGCCTCGCTGCCAAAAAAGAGTGGGGGAAAAAAACCTGTATATAAAATAAACAGGATTCCCGATATCAAAAAACATACATAATCACACACTGATAGGTTCAAGAAGTTAAATTAAATTAGAAACAATATCCTTACGAGCACTGCTTCTTTATCTGAAGACAATTTTTGAAAGTGTGAGCAACTATTTGTGTTTCTCTGGAAAGGAGCGCAGGTCAAGCATCGTAGCGCAGTCTCTCTGCTGGCTTTAACTGCTGTTGGGGAGGTGCGTTACGGCCTCGAGTTGTGCATTTGCAGAGAAAATATCACACCGTCCAGATGCTCAAGTCTGCTCTTTCTGTGCAGAAAACCCGGCACAAGGCTGTAACAGCGTATGAAATACCAGGAAAAGCTCGACATATTTTTCCGAGGCTCGGTAGAACTTAGCGGTGAAGCACAATCATTTCAGCCGGGACCAGACTATCCATTAGCTATCAAAGTCCTAAGACTAATTAACCCCCAAAATCGTCCGACAAAGATCATTCCTCTTTTACGCTGCCTAAGCGGTTGTATGTACGCCGGGCATGCGGTACCTAAGTCAGACGCTGCTTTGTTATAATTAGGGCAGCAAATTTTGTTTTCTGTTTGGTACTTGCTGTTACATATTGCATGTAATGTATGGCACTGTTAAGGGAAAAAAATTGGAGTCAAAGTGCCTGGAAAGTTAGGTCTGCTCTGTAGCACTGTGAGATTGTTGACATCTGCCGAGGTTGGAGAGCTCAGTAAGCAGGAAATGGGGTGTCACTCTGAGTGGTAGTTTACCATTATCCTGGCATCCTAATGAAGTGTCTGCAGTGCACAGAGCTTCTGGATGGCATCTTAACGCACGGCTAAGCAAAAGCACTTCTCTCCTTGTCACTGTCATCCATCTGCCTGCACCCTACTGTAGCCAATGGGATGGAACCATGCTACAATGTGCTATAAGCCATTTAGAGTTGCACATTGCATAATCAGTCCCATCAAATATGTAAAAAATGACTATTATTGGTTATTTCCCTCAAACTCCGGCACCTGGAGTTTGATACATTAAAGTTTAACTTTTGTAAGTGCTGTTTTTTCCCATTAATTCCACATATATTTTTGTTAAATGGGACTGAGTTGCGAACTCATTGTCTTGGGTCTTGCTAATGGATCGCAAAAGTTGTATGAATATTCATTGCAAACTCCACTTTGTATCACATATAGGATGAATTTATCAATTGCCCATATAGAGAGGTTTCACGCAATTCTCATTTTCTTTTGCAACATCTATTTCTGAGGCATGAATAAAAAGTAAAATCAATTCAGATCACAAATTGGTTATTTTCCTTATAGCAAACATTAGTTAGTTTGAATGCTTCTTATAGATTTTTTTTAAAACAAGAAAATATTTTACAATGTATCTGCATGAGACGATTGCTGTAGTGTACTGCGAGTGATTAAAATTGGGACTTTTATGTTGCATACAGTAACATTAAAAAATCCTGACGTTAAAAGTGACACAAATAATTTATCTATGTAGTCACACATAAAAATCTGTGTATTTTAGCCAGTGTGACTTCCAGAATATGAAGACTTACCAAATGAAAGCAGAGTTTTGGGTAGTTGACATCTCTGAAAAAGAAATCAAGCCACGAGAGCACTCTCTTTTAAGCAAGTTTTCATTCCCTGATAACACCAAAGCTATCAAGGACCGGGGTTAAGCATTGTGTGACAGGGCAAGCTTCTAAAATGGGCAAGAGCAAGATGAATTGGCGAAGCCGGGTGTTTATTTATACAAACAAGAGGGCAGAACATAATTTAGTTGCATCAGGAATTTTTCACAGACATTAAAACTATAGCAAACATAACAGCGGGGATGCTTGCACAGCAGCACAGTGGGGAAGCTCGCAGAGCGTCTGCCCACACTACGGCTGGCTGTAGCCAGCGCCATAAGTCTCACAATTTCATTAACACTCGAAAATCCACCTAAACCGCTCAGTTCCGATTAAAAAAAAATTAAATAAATGAAATAAACAACCCCCAAAAAGCCCCAGACAAGACCTGTCTTTCTCTCAGCAGCTGAATCAGTCGCGAATTGTTGGAAAAACTCTTGGCAGACAGATTTTGCTGTAGCAACAGTGTGTGACGTTTTAACCACAGCAGAAATCTTATCCAAAAAAACAAAACAAGGTGAGAAGAGCCATGTAAGAAAATCAGAGAAAATCATGCTTAAAAAACAGCAACAAAACGTAGATTAGGTGGCAGATCAATAGTTTGATATTTTATGCAGAATCATAAATCACTGTTTTCTTCAGCAGTTCAGCTGTGAGGCTCGAGAGCATAAAAAGAAACCATGGCTCGTGATAAAATTAGGCATTAATGTGAGCCATAAATGCCATTTAACATTAAACATGCACAAGGCACTGAAATGCCTGCTAAAGGGGAACGGGCGCTATAGTAAAAACTATACAGAGTCAGTCGGACATGAATAATGCAGCAGGTCTGAGGAGGGTCACGGGTCAGACTCCAGTACCTTAGGAAATAATGAATGCGTTTCAGGTTAGAGACATACATCCCTTCCTAGCAAACGTGAGTTATTGGAGATAAACCTTGGACTTCCTGCTCTGAAACAAAAAGTGGCTTGTTGTAAACATCTACGTCCATTTAAAATTAATGATTAAAAGAAAGGTTCGGTGGGATTTGCTTAAGTATTCTTTATGGACACGAGTGCTAAAGGTTACTTTCTTCATTCATTTTTACCCAGCCACTGTTAATGTTACAGACACATCATGTTTTCTTCTGTGCTCAAATGTTTATCCAAAGCTCATTTACAAAAGAGCTTATATAATATTAAGTGGGGTTTTTTTCAATGCATTCTTCATTTAAATATAAACAAGAGAGCATCTCCACAGTTTTGCTCCGTTAAAGGGAGCCAGCCCTATTTTTAAAGACGGTAACCCAAATTCCAAATATATGTTCTATGAAAATATTACACGGAAAACCATCTGCGATTCACTTCAGAGTATCTTGATCTGCTGAAATTATCACTTACATCTTCCGTATTTTGCCCAAAAAATGCAAAAAGGATCAGCCATCCTCTCATTCTTTATTTGATACATGTGATTATGACGACTCTTTTCTTTCAGAAATCTTCACAGGGAAAAGAGACTCTAACTTTCCAAAATGGCAATCTTTTCCCCAGATTTTCACAATGAAAAGAGTATCATGAAAAAGAACATTATTTCATTTTCTCAAAACCGGTCTGCTTCGTTTTCTAGACTTAGCTGGAGAATTTAGCAGCTGTTCAGAGTGTTTTCCTTCCTTTGCACCCCGTACTCCTGGGCTTCATAAAACAGCGCAAAGAGGGGGATACCTTCTCCCCAGCTGCTTACGCAAACCCGTGTTTAAGGATTTCCTCCCTCCGTTTGAGCATGGTAAAGAGAAAACCTAAAAAAAAAAAAAAAAAAAAAAAATTAAAAAATCTTCCTACTTAGGAATCCGAAAGGGGAAAATTTGTAGGAAAGTGGAACTCAAGGCTGTACAGAAAGAAAGCAAATGCATAGGTATTGCAAATGAAACATAAGATCTTGCATCTGATCTGTTAAATATTCCATCAACAAGGTCAAGAGTAAAGACAAGCCTAACCACAAAAACTGAAGCGAGAGTAAGCTTTAATAAAAAAAATGAACAGTTTATCCTCTTCAGCTTCTCAAGTGGAAAAACAAATTCTTTTATACTAGAGAAAAATCAAGCGTGTATATAGCATTTAAAAAACCACCAATATCACCCATTTTAACGAAAGAGTACCCAATATTTTCATGGAACTATAAAAGGGAGCGAGACTAAGTGTTATGGCAAAAAGCCTGGGCTCAGCAGCTTTGTGTGGGAAATGGTGAAATGTGACTGTGATTTATAATGAGAAAAGGTATCTACAACATACAATTTTCTACCTAGCTGCAAATAATAATTCATAGTGATGTCCCTTCCAGATAAAATACCTTTGCAATGTAGGACTCATGTGGTAAAATGATCATGATAAATGTCAGACCAGTGCAGGTAACGGCTTTACAAACCATTAAGATTAGCTGGCTCTTTTTTTTTGATGATAACAGTAACCATGCTGTGACTCTATGTGGTAATAATATCTCAGTCCTGATAAATGCCAGAGCCAGGCAGAGGTGTTTATCATTCCCGGTTCAGAAATGCTGACTAAAGTTACCACATGTTGCCTGTTTTTTCTTCTTTTACAATAGACTAACAATTAACAAATGGACCGAGTCACAAAATAATTTCATGCAAAATTTCTACGGTTTTTGTGCTTTAGTGCCTACCTAAATATCTCTTCTCCTCTCTATCAGTACCGATGACTTTGGAACAGTAAGCCCTAACCCAAAGCTTTCTCCCCTGGCCATTCTCTCAATAAATAATTTATTTGTAAATGAATACTGCTTTTTTTAGTTTAAGTCTTCTACAAACACACCTTATAAGGAAGCACAGCCTCTGTAATGTGGCTGTTTCTGTAGGGAAGGTGGGCACCAAGCTGGTATCTGTGTTAATCAAGACAGAGCAGAGAGAATTCCTTCAAGAGAACATGATAAAGTTTTACTGTACGACATTTCCTCGCAAATATTCTGCAACGGACAGCGAGCCTCTCCTTCCATTGAGCCTTTCCCTACCCCAGTGTTTCAGTTCCACTCAAGTGCATTGAATTCTGAGGAGAAAACAGAACTAAAAAATAAACAAGTTGAGAAGCTTCATTTGAGAAGTTGCAGTACGGCCAGGGCAGCCCCAATCTAAATATGACGTATCTAGTAAGTCCATAGGGTGCACACACACCAAGTAGCACAAACCAAAAGCCCACAGAATTGGTACCCCCTTCCTACAATAAAGTCACTTCTGCAAATTTCATATCGTGGATTCAACAGATCGTCCGTGGGACAAAAATAAACAGGCTTGTGGCAGAAAACATCGCGGGGTGAGTGGGCTGCAAGACTGGGGGAGCTTGTGCGGTTCAGGAGTTAAGGTTCTGTATAGCTCAAACCAGAACAAGAGTAAAATACACAGAAAGTGTATTCCTCGTGTGTGTAACTTCATTATCACTATTGCATGACTTCTAGAGAATAGATCCATATGGAAGTTTAGGGTTTTCTTACTGGAAAATAATACCCATGCATTGCCTACTTTGAGCTCTTGTCTTTCATATCTATATAAATGTTCAAATTATAAACAATATAGATACATACATCTATATCTGTGTGTATGAAGTATTAGTCTCAACAGGAGTTAGGAACAGATGTTGAGGAAGGAGTATTATCCTAGTCATTTTGATTTTTAAATTCTGTTCGATTGTAGGAAATTTTTGCTTGAAACTTTTTTTTGGTGAAATGTTCGAATCAAGGCGCTGATCACCATGTATGCTTATGCAGCACCTACTGCAACTGGGATTCGGTCCTGATTGAGATCTCTGGGTGGTAGGGTAATATGAATATTAAAAAGGAACATATACGAAGAATGATAGGTGATAATTAAATCATAGATGATAAGATCAGGAAAGTATTCTCAGGTTATCTAGGGCATGTAACATGCAAGATGTTTTCCCTACGTCAGACCTACTGGCACCTTATCTGATTTGCTCCTAAATGAAAGCACAGTTGTACATGCCTTTGCTTTAGTTGCAACATCTTATAGAAATCAACGAATATGTCGGTCAAACTTTTCTCACGAAACTATGAATCATGCATCACCAACAGGAAGGTATATCTTAAAAAAAAGCATAGTAATGTTCTTATCACCTCAAAAGAGAGATTAAAGCCCTTACTACTGCATTCTTTATTACTAATTGTAAGTTTGAAATACAAATTGTTTCCTACAGAAATTACAGTTGTGAGATGTTACAGGTATTAGAAAATAGCTGTACTGGAATAGTTTCTTGAAATAATTGATCACCAGAAAGTGTGACAATAAAGAATAGCATATTATTTTATATTTTCAAACATGGTGGGGTGTAACGTTAAGGATAGAGATTCATAAATATAGCCGATTAAATTATGATGAGAAAAAAAGGACAGCAAGGACTACCTTGGAAGTGCATCCATCACAGCAGCTGCACCATTGGGCAAATGTAATTCCAAAGTGGAAGTCCACTTAAGATGTGGGTCCCTTACTACTTAGAGGTACTTTAACTTAGGATGATGGTCTAATAATCTAATAAAATAAATGAAAAGCATAAGAATGTAATTCTGTGAACAAGAAAATGCCTCCTTAAGATTAAGAGAGAATTTTTAATCCTTGTAAATTACTCTTACTCTCTATTAAGGTGACATAAGGTACGATACATTCTGGTTTTAACCATATATAAATGATAGCTTTTCTTGTTAAGGTACCAGATACAGTACTGGGCGAAGTAATGTCCTAATATGGCACTCAAGTGGTTCTTTTCTTTTTTTTTTTCCCCTTAGAAATCCAGGACAACGCCACTCGCATCAAATCCATAAGGAGCCTGGTAAAAAAGCTCCCTAGACCAAACTATGACACAATGAAAATCCTCTTTGAACACCTAAAGAAGTAAGTAGAACTGCGGTACTAACAGATCGATACTTTTAAACAGAATTGGGGTGTGGTGTCCAAATCCTATTGGAAATGTCATCCAAAATACCAAAGATAATTACGTTCTTTGGCAAAACTAAGCATGATTTATGGTATCTATGTATAGCCTATTCCTGCTCAAGAAATCGGTATGTCTAAGCAAAAGTGTGAATTTTTCCTGTACTAGAAAACAGTTCAGTTCTGTTTCCTTCGATACAGTCAGACACGTGAGGATTACTATGCTACGGGTATATTGAATTGGGCAAATGCAACGCGTTCCAGTATTGCTTTTGTCCAGTTTGGTTTCACTTTCTCCAACAAAAGACCTTTTGATCACCATATTTTCACCATTGAGATCCCTGCTGTTCAAGCTCCTTTGTTGAGACACGTAATGATAGGAATAACCTCACCCAAGAAAATACATTACGAGCTCTTGCACGTCACGAGGAAGCTTGTGACAACACAGAACATCTAAGAAACGCCAAGGAATGATTTGGAAGTGCATCTTTGCTCTCCTGATGTTTCTGAGACACCACAGAGGTAGAAAAATGACACTGTGAGGCTCCACCTTATCGTTCCTCTGTGGTTTCCGCACTCATTGAGCTCTGTTTGCAAGAGATGTCAGCCCACAAAGTCAACTCAGGTTCTCGTGTTCACCTTGGGTTTTATTCTCGGCTTTCTTGGCATTAACAGTAAAAATGCACATAGACCGCACGCTCACTCGGAAACCAACGGGCGGCTGTTTGAGTTGCAGAACGACTGGGCAGAAGTGGCAGACCTCAAGATGGGGCACACGAAGGGCAGGACCCTGTTCCTCCCTTCGTGGCTGTCCTGCTCTTGGGACTAACCAGGGCCGTTCCGCGCAGTCACTTCTCAGCCAAACTACCCTTAAAACTGAAGGGACTAAGTAGGATGTAGGGCCCCATGGAGGTCCTGGGCACAGAGGAGTATTTCATCCCAGGAACGATGTAATGACCCCAGTGAGTGAGTAATAAAGACTCCAAATAAAAACCTATTCCAAGATTATAATGAATGATGCCTTTATACTGATCATTCGTGCCGCATTCTCGTGGCACATACATATAAGAGATGGAGATCCTTTATCTTGTCTTGCAGCTTCCAGCTGAAACTGCAAAATGAAGTCCATGTAGTCATGGGAATGTCCCCATTTCATTCAGCATGGAAGGATTTTAAACAGTCTATAAACTGACTGAGTTTGGCCTTGCAGAAAGACAGTTTTCTATGTATTCATCTGATGTACTGTGTGCACACATTCTCTCCTTCAGCGGGTTATCTAGAGAAGGATGATAATTTATTACTGTCAATGGAAGAATAATAAGGGAAATTATTTCCTGGGAAGAATCTGAGTGCAAGAAGTGGGTACACGCTGTCAGCATAGATGTGCCATATACAAAATTTACTGCACCATATGTGGCATTGATCCTAACCTGAAGAAAGTTTTGTTACCGCGTCTTAGGGGAGAGCTATCAGGTATACACAATAAGTCTTTGATCTTATAGTTAAATCACTTGATTGAGACTCGGGAGACGTGGGTTCAGTTCTTGGCTTTGACTGGATGTTCTGGGTGACCTTGGGTAAATCACTTAATCTCTCTGTGCCTTGGTTCCTTGTTTACAAAATGATGATAATACTTCCTTTGTCTGCCTTGGCTTTTTAGAGCATAATCTGTTCGGGACAGCAATTGTTTTCTGCTGCGTATGTGTAGAATAACTGGCAAAACTGGACCAAGGCTGGTGTTTCTTGGAGAAAAGAAAATAAAAGGGAAAAAAACCACTCTAAAATACAGATAATGAAATACCAATACTTCATAATGTATATGTACAGAGTACTGGGCTTGACTACAACCCTATAGATACAGTAATATCTAAATAAGCACATGCTCTTACCTGGATATTGCTGCAGAAAGCATGGTGAAGCTAGAGGCGTACTGACGCGAGATAGGGGCACAGGGTGATGGAAGGCAGGAAGATGCGGTATTTGAGCCGTTTGGGGGTCTGAGCATTACCGGAGCAATCATCTGAGTCTGTCTGAAGAAGGTCAGCCTTCTCTGCCACACGGTTCCCCAGGGAAGGACAGGGCTATTCCATACGCTTTGCTCTATTGGTATAGAAGCAGCAGTAGAGCAGATGCTGAAAACGCCAAAAAAAAAGTTAAAAAACGGTATGTTCTCTTGAACCTGTTAATGCGAAAGACAAGGGCCAGTCTGAATGGCCTCATGGCTCCATAAATGAGAATAGAGAAGCTTACATACATTGTTAGTAATGACAAGATGTTTATATTATGCAAATCTAGGCAATGTGTGTTTATTTAAATTAACCTAGGAAACTAGACTAGGTTGCAGAGGTTACAAAATGTAGAATTATATAATTTTTAGGGATACGCTTCAGAAAAGGGGTGCCAATGTGCGCGATGTGCCAAGCTCGCCACTGACTTGCACTTTGCTCCATCCTCTTCAATCCCAGGGTTTGCTCAGTGTAAATCACAGGAGGTTCAAAACTTTCCAATTAGTTGAAAAAAAATAAGTAAACTGGTTTGACTTGAGGCATATTACTGCAATTTCTGTATCTGCTGGTGGAGGTGGCTGTTCTTGCCTAATGTTGAACTGATCTTCCAGGGGTTTCTGATGGGGGGAAGCTGAAGGACCACAGTTATGCTGGTTTTGTGGCATTTCCCTCTTTCTCCTACCCCTTTCTTTCCTCTCTATCAGACGAACAGGAGAACAGGGCTATGCACGGGCCATGGGACTGTGTAAGGCTGTGGCT
The DNA here is from genome assembly GCA_009819775.1 of Phoenicopterus ruber ruber. NCBI lineage: Eukaryota > Metazoa > Chordata > Aves > Phoenicopteriformes > Phoenicopteridae > Phoenicopterus > Phoenicopterus ruber. Next base: position 39,173,328 of record CM020220.1, read on the forward strand.
TCTGCACAGCACGCGAGAGCGTACGTCTCACTGACACGTAGGAGCTCAGCACGAGAATCCAGCCTTCGCCCAGAAGGCTGCGGTTATCCTAAAGCCCTGACGGCAGCAAGCCTGCGTTATGGTTCCATTCTGTGGCGATCCAGCCTGTGGGAGCGGGTCCAGATCAAGCACAAACAACAATGTGAAATGCACTTCAGAGGGATCCTTCTTTAGAAACCCAGACAAAGCAGCTGATGAGAGAGGCTGCGAGAAAGGCCTGGCAGCAGGGATTAACACCAGTGCCATATATCTTTCTTAGACCAAGCCCTCTGAAGCTGCGAGAAGTCACGGTGCAGCGTATGAAGCCCACAGGAGGGGGATTAAAAGCAAAGCTTGGGGTTGCAGTACCTGTTCTTTTAAGTTTTCTGCATTTGATGAAAAAATGCCCACCGATGTTCCCTGCTCATCTTTGCACGGCAATTATTCTGCTACTCACAAGCAAAAGAGACAAAATATGGGGCTGGGCAGACATATCACATGGGTCTTGTCAGTCTAATACCATAAGAAATTGTTTTATTAGGACTCATACTGAAAATAATTGAGCGCAACTACTAGTAGGCTTTTCATACTTCTTCCTGAAGATGAGCAAATCAAAAAAATATTATACTTCACACATGAAAGAAACAACAAAACCCAACCTGAGTAAGGATTTTCCCAAATAAAGGGCTACAGAAAACAGCCGGTTCTACTTAAACATGTATTGCTATATATAGCCCATGTATTGCTGCAGCATACATTTGTGAAAACGGCACCCCAGGTCTCCAGGACTCCACACTTTCCTGTTGTTTATTTACAAGCTAAGTTTACTCCCAAACGGAGTGAGCTAATCACAGGTACCAGGTAACACTGCTAGACCTGTCTGGTCCTATTTTGCAGGCATACGCAGGACATCAAGTGAGGCAGAAACCTTGCATTGGCTCTCTGCACAAACGTGAACCAAGCAACCAATCCCTGGCTGATAAATCATTATTTGTACCCAATGTTTTACTCACAAACCTATAATTCAAGTGAGGTAGAAGGAGCATTTTGCCCTTTAAGGATCCCAGAGTGTTTTATGATCGGTACCTAACCTGCTTTCACAGCAGCACCTTTGAGGTAGCTATTACACACACCCATTGGGAAACCGAGGCACGAGAAGTTTAAATGGCTTAAAGACTCAGCTTAAGCCAGCAATACAATCTAAAAACCTGGAGGGTTTGGGGTTTTTTTTTGCACAGAAGCTTCTGCAGTGACTGCAAAATACTCTTTCCTCCCTAATGCAAAATGCAGTAGGGGAGAGGAGCACCCTGGCTGGGTCCCCTGCACCATGCTCCGAGCTGGCGAGGGCGGACGCAGCTCTGCTCCAGAAGCTCTGTGCCTGCATTATACAGCACTGTGCCTGAGCTAATAAGCTGTGCTTATTAATGTTAAATTAATGAATCTCAGCCTGCTCTGCTTATTAGGTTGAGCTCCGTGCCACCGCAAGGCAGCTCTGCGACTCCCAGACCCGAGCTGTCTCACATCTGACCAGGCTGGAGCACAGGGCAGCCAAGCTCGAGTCCGTCTTTACCCATCCATGTAGACACCCCTGCGAAGGTTTCTATTCCAGACAAAACCCCTCTCCTTGCTTATTATTTTCCCGCACAAAGGCAGGATAATACGTGTTATTTACAAAAGTATAAAACGGATGTTGAAATAATTAAACGGGAAGACGGGGGCCAGCCTGACGCTACCATCCCTCTCCCTTACGTGGAAAGCGCTGAACCCAGATGCCCAACTGTGGAAGATATTCTTCCAGCAGCAGCATCTGCCTCCTTGGCAGGCACTTCAGGCAAGTTGTCTGGGGAGCTCTGCAGTTGCCTCTTGGTTTATCACGTGGATCTGTTACTGTGGCCTATCTGGCTGCCTTGTCCGGGCAGAAGCCAATTCCTTTTGATTCACCTTTGAATCCAAGAAACTCCATTTTTTTTGCTCTATTTTTCCCGTATTGCACATAGCACAGCAAGACGTTTTCAGATGCTGTCCAGGCTTTATGCCCTTTCAGAGGGAGAATGATGATTTCCTTTCTGACTGCCTTCCCCCTGCCCAAATTCTTCACTCTTATTAGTAATTGTTTGCATTAATTTCACTGGAAATAAGCCCCTCATCAGGAGCAGAACTTTTTATCCAAGACAAACCCACTAATATTAATATATTATCTAACAAAAGGCATAAGCATTACAAGATTCATGCCTTATTTGTTTTGAAAAATAACCTCCTCATGTTCAGAGCTCTATGAGCAGAGAAAAGCATCCAACCTTGACAAACGAAACACCCCCCCCCCAAACCTCGCAACATGTGGCAGCTACGTTCTGAAGAGCATCGGCTTTTTGCAAGCTGCGTGCAACTAAATAGACTTATTTGTACCTATTAAAGATTTAAAAAAAAAAAAAGACAAAGAAAAAAGCCATGCACAGGCAGAAGCCCGCAGTAGCCCGCACACCAGGACACGATGACAATGTGATGACAAGTCCAGCAGCAGTACCCAGCATTCTGAGGGGAAATCAGAAAATAAAGTTAAAGTATGGCATCTAGTAGCACTGAGCAGGGGATGTCTGCAAACTTTTGGGTTTTTTTTTTTAAGTTGGTGGAGGAAAGACGTAGCAAGCATATGTGATTTTCACTTACTAAACTATGTGTCATATCAGCAGTTTCAGGCAGGCTTACATATTAAATCTAGGCTCAGGAGAACCCTTTTTCACACAGTAGAAGAACAGATTACACTGAGAACCGTACAAGCCTTTTATTAAGAAAAAGAAGAAGAAGAAAAAAGGTAAAAGCTATTTAAAAGAAAGAACAGTCCTCAGAATGGAAGGACTATACAACAAATTTCTATTTGGGAAACCTCAGAGAACTTGTGGGAGACCTACAACCCAAAGTGTAGGATGGGCATTTAAATTTTGCTTCAAGAAAAATGCCCAGATTCAGGAATGTGCAGAAGCACAAAAGTCCTTAACCGAAGGCAGAAGAAAGAACGACTATTTGTTGAAATTATTTCCTGAATCAAGACCTTTCTTTATAATCAGGCAACTCATGAGCAGCTCTTGCTCTTCAGCCACGGGACAGCAGCAGGGAGAAAAGTTTAGCCTTACTCCTACAAGCTTGGGGAGCAGCTACTGGAAATGTGAGGAGGAGAAACACCCTCTTGCACCAGAAGAGTGAGTAGGTGACTGGCCAGGGATATGAGAGACTCAGGCATCCCTGACGGGCATTTTAAGATTTAGAGGAAATGAATTAATCACTTTCTAGCTTGAGAAGGGCAAATACATATCAAGACACGTTCTTGCACACGTGCTTTTCTCTGCTTCAGCTATAGAAGAGTTTTAGAAAGGAGCTGGAGCAGTGCCACCACTTGTCCCATTTACCGTAGCTTCCCGGGGCTCATTTTGGGGGGAGGAGAAGAGTTAAACCCATTTCTCGCAACTGAAGTACACATTGGTCTATATGAAACTCTCCCCTTGTAAATTAGTGGACACAAGAAAATGTGTGCCAGGCACAAGCGTGCACAGGACGGGAGTAAGAATAGATTTTGGATGAAAGGCAAAAGAGAAACCCAGTCTTCCTGAAGCACCTGCATGCGTTTTTATTTTATTCGCTTTGGGGCGGGGGGGACCTGCTACCGAGGTTTTTGCAGTCGTGCCTAGTCCTTCTTTTGGCGGAATGAGAGAGTTTGCAAAGTTCACCTCTTCCCTGAAGAATACCTTACAGCTTAGTGATTTTAACAAGAAGAATGACGAGTAATTAAAACTACTTTTTTACCTGTGTTTCCATATACTTCCTATTTCCACCACCGTATTTAAAAATATAAACCCTGATTTTCATAACAATCAAGCAAATAATTACACTCGGTACTTTTCAATACTACCAAGCTTCAAAATGTACTGAACTGGTGTATCAGCAAATAACAGAACGATAAAAATAATTAACATAGCTTTAATTTAAATATTTATGATACGGTTGACTCTGCGGCTGCATGGCACCATTGTGCTAGGTGCAGTACACAAATCTGGGTAGATAGAGCCCCTGTTTCAAAGAGCTCCTATTGTTCATCCCACATTACTCAATATCAAACCATCTCAAAAAAAAAAAAAAAAAAGCTTTTCAAACATTAATTAAATCTCCTAACTCCCTTTTCAGGTCAGTAAGTTTTATCAGCCTAGTTGCGTAGAGGGAGAAAGTGAGGAAGGAAGAGGGGAAGGCACTTGCCCACGACGACACAGCGAACGCTTCTCACTCCCACTCTCGCCGCACCCCCAGTCCCCCGCCCCGAGCCCCCCGCGCCTTTGGAGGCGCGTCCACGTGCGTCCGGGCGCTGCGGGCGTCCGAGCGCGTACGGCCAGCGCGGCTCGGGGAAGGCCGGTTACTGCGAAGTGCTCCGCGGTTAATCAGGACCATGTGAGAGTCCTGCTTCTGGTTTGCACTCGCATAAGCTTTAGTAAAATATCACTGGCGGAGTTAATTTATGTGATTTTGTAACCTCTTAATATTGCTTGGGGTTAGCGTTCTTTTCAACTCGAATGTTTTTTGTTGGTGAAAATTAAGAATGCTCAATTCATTACAAAAGGGCTTTTTTTCCCCCCTTCTTTTTTCTTTTTTTTTTTTTTTTGCTATTTTGGGAGATTAAGCCCTAACACATTAATGTCCAGGACCAGGTCATCAAAGGGTAAATTGCAATGCTTTGCTTTTTTTCTGACTAAAGATATGGGATTTTTCTCAGAATAAGGCCGTAAAATAAATAATAGACTTCAAGTTTCTTAAGATATTCATTGGAACTTAAAAACAAAACAAACAAAAAAGGACTTTAATGCCAAAATGTCAGTGTTCTGTGCAAAATAATTAATATAACACAATAGGATCTATTCTACTATCGATTGAAAGGGAATTTATGCAGGTAATTCATTAAGGCTAGTGGGAGTTTGGCATGTAAATCCCCCAGCACTTTGATGGGAAAACAGACCCTGATGATTTCTTTTTTTTTTTTTTTATGAGCTATAAAATACATGATTTTCAGTGGTAAATATATAAAAAGAAAAAGCAAATACCTGAACAACTAGGGCAACTGACGGACCTGCTCTGTGAGACTTCTGAAATGACATCAGATCCAATCATTTTTCACACATCGCAAAAGATGCAACAATCATTTCAATCACCACGTTAAGAGAATCAATACATTTTTTGCTTCCAGAGAATGGCATTTTACATTCCAACATTTGCAGGTTATCACCTTCATGCATCTCTTTTCGTGGTCAAGTGCATGATTAGTACTTCTGACAGGGTATTGGCCATTTTCTCATGAAGATCTACAAATTCTTGTAAATAAAAACCCATCTGAAAAAAAAAAAAAATGAAGAGCAAATCTGTGGACTGGAATGCACCCTACTTGTAATGGGAACAAAAAGCTGGCAATGAAATATAAACCTAAATCACAGCAGAATGACCTACTTTAAGGCATTTGCCAAAGAGACAGTGTTTTAGACAGCTCCTCTGAAGTAGCGTCTTTATGTCTATGCCATCTGCAGATTTATTATTGTGCTTTAGAAAAAAAAAGAAAAAAAAAAGGAAAGGAAAAGAAAAAAGGAACGAAAACCTACAGTATGTCTGAACAAAACTCAGCTTCATCTATAGGAAAGATTCCAGTACTGTGGGCACCACACCCACACCTACTGATGTGGTCCAAGTTTTTTCTTTAGAGGCACCTAATTAAGAAACCCTGACTCATTTACATGGATACGTTTGATCTAAATTACACTCCAAACCACACCAAATTAGGAGCATCTGTGAACGCGAAGTGTTTGTTCCCAGTGACTGGTAGAATAGGGCCAGTTCTGGACGGCACATGTTCAAGTGACGAAAAATATTTCAGATGTAACATACTTCTGAGACCCACTTTTCCACTAATAATTCATAATGAGTTAAACCAGTATCTCTGCCTGAACAATTATTTCAGGCTGTGAAAAAAATGTCATTTTACTTTTAAAAGGAAGGAGGGGGAAAGAGAATAGGCAACCACCTAGATTGGTTGTTGTCCCTGATAAAGGGCCTCAACGCGACCATTACCTGCAATTTAAATCTGTGCAGTGCATGTATTATCAGATATACATTACTCCTGAAGCCCAGACTAAAGGAAAGTACCTATGGATGATTAGTTGTTCACAGACAAGGCCGTCTGCCTTGATGTATGGTCTTCTGTCATTGACCCGCTGCTGGAGAGCCCGAGCGAAGAGCGGGCTCTCAGCCCGGTGAGGCGGTACCCTACGCGCTGCATACCATGAAAAATCCAGGACCACCAGATTTGAGAGCGGTGCTTCCCTTTCCAGGCTGCGTTGCTGGTGCAATCTGACCATGCCTCTTTGTGTCCTAGAAGGCCATTCCGTACAAAAACAGGTCCTGCGGCAATTAGGGAACTTGTATCCCACTTTTCCATCTCCCAGGAAGAGCGAGCAGAGGAGGCTGCAGAAGCCACTCGTCGCTGCTTTGCTGCCTTACGGTCTAAACTGACAAACTAAAAAAAAAAAAAAAAAGGCTTTATCTCACTCTAATTTAAGCCATAGGAGCACCGGGGAGCGCAAATCCGAATTCCACGCTGGGCTTGGAATTCCCAGTCCGCTAGCGCAATTTGGCACAACCTTCGGATTTGGCCCATGGTGCTTGGCAGCCACCTTTTATTCTTCCCCTCTTTTATACTTTGTGAATAGTCTAAGTTACATAATACCAGTGACAATTTGTTTATGGCAAGCATTAGAGTCACTGTTTTATGATTACATTCAAACTTTAAGCCACATTTTGACATCTAAGGATCATCTTGCGTTCCCATATATTACATACAATGAAGGTTTGTGTTCCAGTAAGGGGGGGGGGGGGGAACTTTATAAATAACATGACTCCTTTTGTCTGAAGAGATTTTAATACGTTTGTCTGATCTACTGTTTTTGCAGTAGCTAGAATATAATTTGAATATATTAATATTTTCAGCAACTGTGCTCAGGGAGCCCAGTTAATAACTTATGCATGGATATATAGATACACTTCAGACAGAGGTAATGTTTTTAGCCCGTATGTTGGTAATACTTAGAAACACACAATGAAAGAGCCTGTTCTTTCCTCCTCTTTGTTGTGGGCATGCATTGTGATGGTATGGAGCCAGTGTTCTTTCTGTTGTCTACACAGCCTGGATTCAATAAGCAGTTATATATGCATATTATGACAATGTGGTCAAGGAAACCAGATTTTTTTACTATACCTTCATGTGCCTGTACAGTATAAAATCTGGTATTTATTTTTCTTGTCCTCATTCAATATGTTAACAAAATCATAATTTGATACAGGTTATGTTCACTTTATAATTAAAATTACAGAGTTAGATGAAAATACAGCAAGATGTTGCTGAATGGAAAATATTTATCTTTTTGTACATTACGCATTATGGTGCAATATAAAATCATAAATCTGTGGAGCAGCTAACTCCAGCCAAGCGTATGACAACTTGCCTCCTCCCCTGGTCCACAAGATGCAACCGGTACCTCCTCTAAGCCGAGGGTTTCTACACCCATGTCAGCCCCGCCGTTAGATGGCATCGCCGCATCCTCTCCAGTGCTTTGCTGTGGTCTTCTGAAAGAAGACCCCTTTCCATGGAGATAAGCCAAGAAAAAAGAGTTCAGAAAAGTTCCATATTTTTTATAGATCCCACCAATCTGCCGTAGCTATCTGAGCACCTTCATGGACAAAGTGCAAACTTTCCACACCGTGTTCTCTGTGTCAGCACTAGACTCAACCTCACCAAACCACCTCAGGGTAGCACTTCGTCTGCCTTGAAACTGCTCCCACTCCCCAGGCCATTGCTGTCCATATTGCCAAGTGCAGACCTTCCCCAAACACTATCAGCAATCTCGGAGAGCCCAGTAGTATACAGCATATGGGACAACCCTATAGCGTATGGAAGCTTTCCAGTAGGTAAAGTTTACTGTGACCATCAGTTTGTCCATATTCAAACTTTCGGTCCAGAGAGGGTTTTCAGTAGGGCTGTGGCAGTAGTAGTAGAAGGTAACTTAACACCACCTCCTAGGACAACCCAGATGTTTCCATATCTGGATAACTGTCTCATAAAAATGTCATTAAAAGAATGAGTTTTCCATTCCTTCAGAGCATCTATGCCCTCAAAGTCATTGCAGCTGATATGCGCTCCGTGTCAGCCCCGAGATTTCTATCTCAGGGCAAATTTCACATCTTGATGAATACATTTTGAATCTCACCTGACCACTACGGTCAGGAACTGCTTAACCTTTCTGGGTTACATGCTAACAGGTTTCCACGTTGCTCTTCATATTAAATTATGTTTATACAGCTTCGCATCTTGAAACTGCAATACTTGCTTCCTAAGGAAGCACCTTCTCAGCTTGTAAATCCATTTACAACCATTCACTTAAGGTTAGACATCTTCTGCTGTAGGGGAAGATCCATGCAGCACCTACAAAACAATGTCCTGAATTTAGGCTCATCTGAGGGCCAGGCAGTGCAGTGTCAGTGGTCTTCTGGAGCTCAAGGCAATGAAAAAAATCATATGGAAGGCATTTCAGCTTCGTCTCCAAGAACAGCATGCCTACACAGAAGGTCAACAAGCAAGGCCGCGCAGGGACAGACCCATTTGGCAGGCGGGCTCTGTCAGAAATCCTTCAATGCCTGTTGAACGTGATTTTGGTTAGGTCTAAGAGACTCCTGTATGTTTTCTCACCAGTTTTTCTAACTCTGTGGGGTTTGATCAGGGTCAGACAAAAGCAGATATTGGCAAGCCTGGTCACTTGAGGTGAACAATGTTTTGCATAACAGCTTCAAAGATGAAAGACAGACAACTACTGAGAGAGGTAGGGCTGCCTGTGTAGAGAATAAAGACTTTCGTGAAGTGTCTAAGGCAGTTAGACCACAGTCATCTGAGACCAGTACATGTGTGAAGGGGTATTTGACTTAAAAAGGAACTAATGAGAAAATCCAAAGCTACTTTAAAGCTAGGAAAAATATCGCAGAACTGGCGGTACTACAAAGGGTGCATCTTAGAAAGGCACAATATAGGGAAAATCCTCCACTCCAGGCAGTTCGTGCATTTAGTGCAATGGCCTATACACGTGCACAAAAAATAAACATCAAGCTAAGGTGAGTGGACAAGACAGACAAAGTGTAAGTAGAAAAGACAATGCTGACATTGTAAATTTGTTGCTCAAGGGCAAGTAAAATGTAAATAAGTTTAAAGAAATCAAAGACTCATGGCACATACTCACTAGTGCATTTAAGAGATACATTCATCCTACTCATGTTCAATATCAGGGCTGAAACAAGCGTGATGCTGGGAGGCATGTTAAAGCATCTTTCAAATCTGATACAAATGCGGCGCATATATATTGCAATAGTAGCTTGTGGAGAGCTCAGAACTGAACCTGGAAGAGTAGGAATCCTGGTCGAGGTCAGATCCCATATAAAATCATCTCCGTTGGGCAGACCACTGCAAAAAGACTTTCATTTTAAACAACAAGATGATGATAATATAGGTTAAAAAAATGGAGATTTTATATTGGGGACAATTAATAGGCAAATATTCAGAAGTTTTTCATGATTTAAAAAGAGTTGAAACAAAACCATTTATGAAGTATTTACATATCTAGGAGCTCACATAAAAGGAAAACTTTGCGGAGTTTGTTCCCTGACTTTTGTGGAATTCTTTGCCACGTTCTCTGATTTCAACACCAAAAATGACTGGTTGTCTCACAAAACTGAGTAATTTATTCTTGACACTTGGACAGAAACATTGTGTTGTTACCAAAATCAAGTTTTTCATGAGAAGCTTTAGACTCACCAGCGAAGATGCATTTCTGAGCAGGTTGTCTACTGTTCAGCATCCCAGGTTGAAATCCCAGCCGATTGCCACTTTGGGGCTTTAAGTCAGAAAGTAAACCTGTCATATCCAGGGCTCAGTTATTTGCTGTCAACTGGATTACCGTAGCACAAAAGGGCTATAATTGAAGGCTGCAAGAGGTTGTAGATTGAATATAGTCAAAAGCAGTAATTCCACGTAGTAAAAGTAGATATCATCCAAAATGAGAAAAGTTTAGCTTATACAAGGTGAAATTCGGACTCCATTCTGGCTCCCAGTCGCTGGGAGTTTCGTCAGCGACTTTAACAGTAATCAAAATTTCACTCACTGTCAAGAGAGATGCTGCAGAGGGTGTGATGAAGTGAAAGTTAAAATAACTGTTAACCTGGGGCTTCCAAAATACATTTTCTGAGCACGGACTGCTGTCTAACTCAGTGTTTCCCTGACGTAGCAATGCAGACAGCCCTCCTGGGGACCAAGGGGATAAAACTCTGCTAGCGGAGTGCATCTAGGATTTGCACTAAGAATTTCCCTGCTGTAACTGCTGAAGTTCACATTGCTCATCGTCCTGCGGGCCACGGTGGAACCGGACTAGTTAAGCAGAGCGGGGTATGGTTTGTAAGAAGCCGTTTCAGAAAGCTGGACCATCGCTGAGCATCGGTGCCAGTGCTGACACCCTCCCACCTGAGCCGCTCTTTTGAAAGCCGGGTAGAGATTACTGGAGGAAAGAGCATAGTAGTGGCTGGCAGAGGCACTAAGTTTCCTGGGAGGAGGGGAATTATGTTATAATAATGAGTTTCATCATTTTTCTCTTTTTCTCACCAGTAAATCTGAACCAAAGAATGCCATTTATGTGCGTCTGTGAACAAGGCTCCATAGGGTCTCCTGTGTGCTTTCCACACAGCCTCTGCTATGGGTGTGTTGTAGCTCGGTGGCTTCTTTCACTCAGTTAGAAAGCAGTTGGGCTACCAGCACAACTAGTGGCTCCGCTTTTTTGCCACGTACTTTCTGTTTGTCCATCACTAAGCATGTCAAAGCCTCAGTGTCCCCATCAGAAAAAGACGCTGTTAATAACATTAATCCACCTTTATTAAGAGCCTGTAGCTTTACGGAGGAATACCAAATATTATTAAGACAAAGACAAGAGGATAATAAGGAAATGTGTTTTTTCCCTTGCTGACCCAGTTTCTAACCTCACTTTAAAATCTCCCATTGATTTTAATTATGCTTAATCTAAAGCTAAGCTCACAAACCTAGCAAACTTAAGGACTGCTTTTAAGTGAATTTTCGCGCCTGTCAGAGTTCCTCAAGCCTTCTACGCTACAGCTCGACGTTCACCTCCAGCCCAGACGCAAAGTGGAGGCAGCTCTCTACCCGTAGGAAGCACCCAGCGCCCCGACTGTACGACGCGCGAGTTCAGGCGCTACCTTGCTCGACTCGAGCCTGTGTACGGCATTCTTCACGGAACAATTGCCGTCCTTTTCTCATCAGCGATAGCCAGAGGCAGTAATAAGGGTGAAGGATATCTATCATGAAAAGTCCAGTGTCAATGTGTTCCCCCAATTTATTTACTGACCTTCAATGCAGCAGCCATACTCCTGACCCTCATGAGATGAAGCCTAAGGGGAAATGGCACTGAGCACCAATTCCATATCCTGTTGTTCTGTGGTCTAAATTAAGTGCTAATTAATTACCACTGGCATCTTTGGCATTGCCTGTCAAATTGGATTTAGGATATCCTTTCGCTGTTTAAACAAATAGCCCTCCATCTAAAGCTAAAATCCCAAGTGTGAGTGTTTTCTTTACTTTTAAATTTTTATTTAAAAATTCGGCAAGTACGTCCATGGATTTTGCAGGTAGAATTCAAATAAAAGAAACAGGAATTTATATTGTCAATTTTGATTAATAGTCCTTCATTAATAAACATCCTGTTATTCAGTTTCCACCTGCAGTTGCTGATGTTGCCTGGAATCAATTAACTCATATAATTTGATTTATTTTACAAAGACATTTTTGGATGTGCTGTGCTGATGATAAAGGTTCTATATTTACAACTCTTGATTTAAGGGAGATTGTTACTAACTGCTTTTTATTTTCAATGTTACAAGGAAATGTAGCTTCAGGCATTCTTGAACGAAAATACTTAAGCAATTTAAAAAGTTAAAGCTTTATTCATGCAAAACTATCTGTTGCCTTCTGAGCCACACAGGCCACAAAAGCGTACAGACCCAGGATGTCTGACAGGTTGGTCTTTATAGTAAGCTAGTTGTTCTGCAGAAAAAAAAAAAAAATCAGAAATAGAATTTAAAAAAAAAAAATCACAGTAGAATTTACACCACCAGCCAAAAATACAGTTAAGGGGTCTATGTGATATATCTCTGTCTGAACATATATTATTCTATGTAGTCTCACACTGCCTTTATCACTCCACTATCCAAACACCTCTAAGAAGTGCATTAGCATCTGCCTAACATCTGTCACGGGTGGTTTTGTTCTCTCCCATCCTCTCCCCAAGGAGAGGCTCGTGCTTGCAGCGGTGGCGTGGCTTTTGAAGAGGGGCTCGCTGTTGTTTGAGATATATATGCTGCTACAGGGCTGTTAGAGAAGGCAAAAATGAATGCCTTGTGCGCGGAGCTGCAGCCGGAGGAGTCCGAGATGCTCCTTAAGGAAGTTTGTGGCCTTCAGCTGACTCCTACCAAGCGGCTGTCCCCAAACAGGCAAATTTTGGGCTCAATAGCAATTTGCACTGTGGTAACACGGACCAGCCAGATCTCCTCCTCCCTCTGGTCTTAGGAGCGTTAGTCTGAGCCAGTTTGCATTCAGACACAAAAAATTAAAACCCAAGCCAGACTGGGAGGACAGAGTGCTGGTTGTCAGCAAATGGAAGAACTTAGTGGGTTGGGTCAGTTTTCCGAAAGGGCAACCTGGAACTTTTGCAGTAATAGGGAAGGTTTTGTGAAAAGGTTTTGAATCCATTTCTTAGACACAACACGGTTTGGGGGAGTGGGACCTGAGCCTCTGCCCACACCGGGCTCTTCAGTGGAGCCACCACAGCTTGGAGACGAGCTCCTGCCCTTGCTGTCCATGCCATGCTGGGACACCCATGTGCACCCTCTGCCTTTGGAGCTCCTCTAACACAGAAGATGGTCAGAAAAAAGAAAACGATCCCACGGCTGAGATGCAGGTACCACGTTATCCTGCCCTCTTCCTATGGCCATAGCTGGGAGCAGAGGCTGGAGCACAAGCAGGACTTCTCCAAAGCACATTCCTGAACAAAGGCCCTGTAGAGGTCTGAGTCCCTTTAGATATCTAAATGTACTTTTACATCTTGGCCTCAGTCACGTGGAAAATGAAGACTTTCTCTACAAGACAGGCACCATGTGAGGTGGCTGCAAAGGCAAGAGCACACGCGCTCTTCAGAAAGGAAGTCATACAGGTAGTAAAGTTCACCCAATGGTGAGAAGACTTTATTTTGAACTGTTCTTTTATTAAACCAGGGTAAGCCAGAATAAATGCCTTTCTTCAGCTTTTCAGAGTCTATTCAGCCAACCGTGAACCGATGTTCGGAGTTAGTTTAGTTATTATTTTCATTTAGGGCTAGGCTCCAAGGCAGTTCATCCAGGGAAGGGCTCGTGCTGTGAGATATGTGGGGGATCCCCTGAGGAAGCTCGTTCTCCACCGGGTCCCTGTCAGCTGTCCAGGTACTATATATAGCCATCCAACAGTCAGATTTAAAGGCTAGTCTGCAGAAGAAGACAGCATCAAATGCTCGTTGTTGTGTCCCAGAGCAACTGAAGAGAAGGGATTTTTCCCAAAGAGCTGTAATATGAGCCCACAGCTGCAGAGCACAGGAAGCCTATGGAGTTTCTGTAGGCCAGGAGCCACGGAGGCTATTTTCAGCAAAAGCAAGCTCTTAAGTATGTCTGAACTATTTCTGACCCCTCTCGTAACGTATCATACGCCATGACCTGGTTTCTCTATTACCAGCCTTGGATAGCTATTGTTTTGAATTCAACCTATGGAGCAAAGAGGAATTTAAAGTACCTTTGCCTTTTACACGGGAAAAAGAAAGTAGCTTAAAACTGTATTAGTCCACTGTGATCCCTGGATTGTGTATATTTGTTGCAGAAGAAACCACACGGCAGGTTTTGAAAAGGACAGACGTAGTGTTTTGGAGCTCCTCTATAAGCATAAACCTCAGGTCGTAGCTACATACGCACAAAGCTCCCCCCCGCCCCCCAACATGGCATATAGATTTCACAAACAACAAGCTGGGGATTCAACTGATAATGTTTGCATTTGCTTAGCTTCATCAGCTGGTGAATACCACTGTAATGCAACTGAGCAAATCATCCATAAACCCAGTACATAAATAATAATGAGGTTTAGTTTGCATTCATAACATATCAAGAATCCCAATTTATTACTAAATTTTAAATTTATCTACGTTGCAGTGCAATGAATTGAACAGTTTACATAAATAGAGCTTATGGTATCAGGGGCTCACTTACCGCCGATTATTTCCATAAGTCTCTCAAGATGGGGTTAAGTAGCGCACAGGCCCCGCGCTCTTCCTCCACGGCGGGTGCAGTTTGCTGTCTGCCCTAAGCTGGCACAGCCAGCTGGATACAGATATCTCTGCAAGGCTTTGACCTCTTATAAAAGGACTGTTATTGTTGTTTGTGTTTTAAGAGGGCTCTCAAAGCCAAACTTTGTAGTTCAGTTATCTTTTGAGTACCAAAACCCGCTTAAGTTCCTCCTGAAGAACAACTACTATAGCCAAACTGAAATAAGTTTACAACAGCAACTGATGTTGCAGTAATATGCTGTATCTCGGGAAAGTATGTAACAGGCCTTAAATGGAAAGGAAATACATTCAGAAGAAACCTGATAGTTTATCTGTGCATCATTTTGTACTTGTGCTTCCTTCCTAACACTGAAAAACACGTCTGCAAAAGCCCTGCCAAAATGTGCTTATACACACACAGACATTATCACTTCGTAGGATGGTACGTTTTATTATCAGGTTATTTTCCAGTACATTTGGCACAGTTAAGGTAAGTATATTAACTTTACTTCCAAATAAAGAAAACAAAGTTGTGCTGAATGTCTCAGCCATTGTCAATGAGTTAAGAACTGACAGGAGGTCCAAGTAATCAACCCTGTCTACTGCGCCGAGCTTTCCCCTGGGACGTCTCTTCTGATCATACAATGTATCTGACTGGCATGGATGTAGAATTGCTTTCAATAAAGATTTTATTTCAAGGTTGGATGATTCCTTCCCAAATGTCTTGTCACTAAAGTAAAGTACGTAATACCTGTTATTTTTTAACTCCTGTGAACCGGCATTTGAGAGGGAGAGGAGTATAAAATGTTGAGCTAGAAACTGTTCATCATAAGAGTCAAGTCTTAACACGTTCAGACTGATGGGGAGCTCTGCAACAGCAAAAGTCAGGAAACTGCTGCCCAAGAACCGGCCCGTAACAGCGCAGTGAAAAGGCCTGTTAACAGCGTTAGAGCTGAGCTGAGTTGAGGGCAGCTGAGCCATTCCCAGGGCCGAGTCCTTAAGCTACAACGTTATATTTGCATATGCCTGAGTATGTATGGGAAACAGGTGTCGGCTAAGTTGAGGATAATCATTGGTAAAGCCAATCAATGGGATGCGCAGGCTTTGACCCATTAAGGCATTTCATAGGAACTTACATATCCGATCAGTCCCGTTGTCCATCGGGATGAGCAGCTCCGGCCCTGACAATGGTCACTAGCACAGATCAGCAAAGGTACAAAACCCGCCCAAATGGGCTGTCATGGAATAACCCCCTTAGGGAGGAGCTGGCTCCTAATTCTTTAAGGTTAGTTGTTATATACGTGGTTTTCTGGGGAGTTTTCTTTATTAACATGCATGTTTAATCTTTCTTGGCTTCTGTTTAGATCTTGGTTTCTGTCTCTTATGGCAGTGACTTCCCTAGTTAAATATAATAGTATGCATAATGCTGGTGGACAAGATTCTGATAAGATTAAAACCTACTTTTACCCCTTGGTCCTCTACTGAATTCAGAGGATGCCATTTCCTACACCTGCCGTTCTGGCCCATAATTTTTTACCAGGTGACCTGTTCTTACTCTTCTGATCCCCTCATTCTATAACATGTTACTTTTTGGTCATAGTCTATATTACCGGGTCATGGAAGAGTAGCAGGATTGTCTTATTGAAAAGTTACCCTTAGATATCATTTAAACCAGTCAAAGAGTACTAGGCATGGCTAAAACCAGTTCCGCTAAGGACAGAAATGCCCCTGACATTGAGCAAACTTAAATCCTCGTAGGCTGGAAAAGGCTACGAAAGCAAGACTGAGCAGTTCTCAATACAGCAAGCAGAGGACAGCTCTACCCTCAACCACTCTCCAGCTTACAGTAAAATAGTGCCCTTTCCCATGGGATTTTCCTCCCTAAGTATGCTGACCTCTCTCTCCAATTTTTCACGTGCAGTAGGAACATTACAATGCTGAGGAATCCGAGCCGCTGTTGAAACGCTTTCCCCTCCTCAAGTTACTACAGAGTAAAAACGGATGAAGAACATTTCCTATCACCTAGTGCGTTTGAAGTAATAGTCCAACGCGCTTTCCGGATGTCAAAACTAATAATAATTTTATTTAGAGAGCTCGAAAAGTGTAGATTTAATGGAAGTAGAGCCAAACTCGCCATACAATGACCCTCTTAGCTGTAGAGTTGCCCTGCTCTCACTCACACGCTTTCCAGCTCACGGTTGCCTTGGCAACAGCCAAAGCATAAATTCCAAGTATTTTTGCTTATATATCTGCCATTGACACTAGAGCTCTCCTATCAGACACTTCTGCTGGTTTAATACATCATTAATTTCATTACTATTAATAATGAGAACTGTATTTTCTGTGCATCTCCCGACCTGCGATCTTACAGGACTGAAACCGTTCTTGAAGTTCGCAATTCAGCTCACTTATTTGGGGGGGGGGGAAGGGAATTTTGCACAACATACCGCCCAACAATTTCTTGATATGGTTCCAACATCCGTGGCACCAGATTATAGATTGTTGCTAAAATAATCTTAAATTGAGGGATCATTGCTCCTTTCATATGGGCTTGACAAAAAGTAGCTCTGGCATTTCCTTTCCCCTTTTATGTTGTAAATGGTGTATCACTCTTTCTGCTCTTCTTCTTGCCAAAAAAAAAGAATTCTTGCTCATTTTTAGGGATTTTCATTTTTAACAAGCGAATTTCACTTAGCTGCTACATTAATAGTTTAAATTGTGGATATTTGTTTTTATTTTGCTTTGACTTTTGTGGACAGATGAAAAGAATATTAGTTAGAGAATCTCATTGGTAAATATTTTTAATTTTAAAAAGTATAAGGTCCTAAACTTAGAATTATTTTATTCAGGCTGGATTGAATTCCTTCCTTCTTTCCCTCCGGGAGCTGTATTTTACCATAGATTATTTAACTACTCAGGCTTTCCACGTTTCCAAGTTTGCTTAGCTTACAGTTTTTTGTTATTATGGTCATCAAAACAAGTACGACCGCATGAAGAGACAGAAAATATCAAGAATTTTCAAGAGATTTTATCAATACAAGAATTATTATACTAACGTTCAGCTTAGGGGCCCCAAATATACGTGGATGTTCTTAGTGCCCTGTTCCATATGGACGAACCACAACAGATAGTCAGTTCCTCTCCGCCGCCAGCGCACACCGTGCAGGTCCCCCCTCGCTTCGTGCCGTACCCTCACCTCCCGAGAGCTGAGGGACCACAGACCATGTGCTAGCAATGCCGGGACTCAAACAGGACTTCGCGTGCAAAATGGCATCTCCACGATAAACAAGGGGAACTATTCTGCTTCAGAAAGACGGCAAACAAGGACAGAGGGGTTGGCCATCCACCTTCCATTTTCTGTGTCCGCATCAGAAACATAGGACCTCAACATCTTGCTTCAAATTTTACAGATAAAGGAAGTCAGATCCCTCTTCTCCTTTCAGTAACTTGAGCTCTGCCACCACCATTTGCGCCCTGACTCTGCTCATCCATGGTCCACTGCGTCCTGCTCCCTGCAAGGTGTTTCTCCTCCAGCTTCATCAATGCTGTCCATCATCAACCACCTCATTGCAAAGCCTTGGCTGATGTTAAATTCATGACCTCTCAAATTATGCAAGATACGACTGCTGAACATGTTCTTTTCCCCTGGTGGGCTAACATCTCTACCCATACTGATGTTGACTGCAAATACTTTCTAAGGTTTCCAACTTCTAGCATGTAACAAGCTCAACAGCAATCGAGTTCTTCTCACGGGGAGGACACAAGCTCAATCTATACGGTCCTGCATAAGTGGCAGGAAAACCACATTGTCACCCCTGTAACAAACATTTTTAATTGTGATAAAGTTGTGTGACGTCCATCAGAAGCCCACACAGTCATTTGGCAACAAAACTCCTAACTTTTGAGACTTTCTGAACTCCTAAGAGAAGAGATGATATGTTAATATTACCACAGAGGAAAGATAATTATTTTTTTTAATTTATAATAAAGATGCTATATTTTAAGAAACTAATAATTAAGCCAATCTGATTAGTGCCATATGGAGAGTGTTTTGTGCAATGGACACCACGGTTACAAGCATGAGGCAGAACTAAGTAATGCTTCCTATTTATACATGGGAAAAAAACACGAGCGTTGATGTTCAAGGAATGTGGTAAACGCCAAGATTGGCAGAAATCCACAAGAAGATGCTCTTTGCTGTGTGACCCACCTGCTAACACGAAAGAAACCTTTTTTTAAGTGACTGAACCCATTATGTCTCATGAAGTTTCTTTCACTTACAGTGTAACATGTTGCAAATTCAGCAAGAGGTAAAACAGAGACAGCTATGATGATTTTCAAATTGCTGTCTGGATTTTAAAAAGGTAAATGAGTGACAATGAGAGAGAGGGAGGAAAAGCAGAGCTTGGCTTCAATAGTCCACTTGGAATATTTAAGTTAAAACTAACAGATTAACGAAGCATCCATAAATTCAAACATTTACATCTTAAAGTTACATTTAGTTCGCATTCTGTGGTAGAGCTGTGTAATTTATTTATAAAATATGTATCTTCATGTACTAGTCTTCCCAGCCTAGGATATATTACATATTCTGGAGGGTGGAAGGAAATGGATTTCTACTTAGTTCATACTCACCGCTGCAGAGATTTATGCGAAACTGCCCACCTAAACTCCATCCATTAAACCTATATTGTTCTTAGACCAGACTTCTCCATCCTTAATGCCATTTCCACAAGAATATTAAGTCTTAATACAGACGTAAGATCAACTTTTAATAATAATAGCCCTCCTCTTGTAATTTTGTGTGTAATAAAGATATCAAAGGTTATAATCCTTACCATTACTTTCTAAGTCATCTCGTTAAGGTACGTGGTCTCAGTGTCTTTCAGGAAACTTTGTGTCAGGATAAGGCATGCAAAAGGCTTTAGTTATATAAATTTCACAATCCATTTCAGACTGTACTGACTTTACTGGATTTAAATTAGCAGAAGGAACGTGTTTCATATGAGCTCTATATTAAGGGGCTTTTTTTGTTTTCCCGACTCTTTCACTGCTGGAGACCATGTTAAGAGAAGCAGAGAAGCTTCTCCCTGGAGCCACCAAAACTGTCGACAGCAAAAGTGCTCGATTCCCTTAGTGTAAAGAGCAATCTCTATTTTCGGTATCTGAACGTATGAGCTCAGAAATTATTGCCTTATAGCACACATACAACCAACGCTCATTCACCAGATATAATTGTGCCCTGATACACGAGTGCTGTAAACGGGGCTCTAGACCTCGGCCCTGCGCACTTCTTGTTCTCCGGGGCTGGCTCTCCTTTCCTTGTTTTTCAGGTTGGCAGAAGGTGTCTCTTCCCTCCCTCCTTTCTTCCTTTTTGATAACTTAACCAAACAAACATCCCCGTTAGGAGAATCACTAAAAAGTGCCTCTATGTACTTCAAATGCAACAGCGACTCCTTTGACATCCCTCTTTTTTAACCAATTCTTTCCTTTCGTCAACAGGATAGCAGCCAAGGAATCCGTGAATCTTATGTCAACACAAAGCTTAGGAATTGTGTTTGGACCAACACTCCTTAGACCTGAAAAGGAGACAGGGAACATGGCAGTCCACATGCTGTACCAAAATCAGATAGTTGAACTTATGTTGAGTGAGTACAGCAAGATCTTCGGCTCTGAGGAAGACTGACAGACAGGGCCTGTTATTGAAAACGTTCACATCTGTCTTGATGTCTAATATTTTTACATTTCTGTAAACATATTTCTGAAATATTTCTTTTTCTTTCAAGTGACAGATGCCTCATTTTGTGAAAACTTAATGATGATTTTGTGTTTAATTTTCAAACATTGGAATAAAAAATATTGTCAACATTTGCCTATATGTATTCTGCATTAACCCTTTGAGAGTTTCATTATGCTAGCACTCCAAGTGTCACTTTTTTTGCAAGCTGAGCATACAGCATATGGCCAAAGACCATAGAAAATGCTGTTTACCAACATATGCAATGGCACAGACAGACAAATAGTAATTGAAGAGATTTGTGGGAGATGGATTAAAATATGTATATTAAAGGCAATGAATTAAAACAGTGATACCAGAGCATTTGTAGCTAATCTGAGTATGATTTACCTTTTTCTTTGATATATATTGAAAATTAAAGTCATGATGAAAAATCAATTTGCCAACCCCAAGAGTTCAAAAAAAGATTACATTTAATACTTTTAAACAAATTAAAAAAAAAAAACACCAGAATGTCACCATTTGCATAACAGTGCCTAAAAATTTTTTTTAAAAAATTGGAACTTTGACATTTTTACTTAAATGCAGTACATGAAATGAAGACGTTGCATGACTGCTCATTTTAATGTAACATCCATTTTGATTCTTCATCACACTGTACATCTGCCCGCTTTCCCCAGCTATCTCATGTTCTGTAGCATTTGTATTGTGCTCCTGAGGATGCTTTATTGGTGAACTACATTAAATTCATCTAGAAAGAACTTTAAAAAAAAGCCTTTTCATATGCCCTTAGGATTACTTGGCTAGACTTGAATCAATTTATGCATTTGATGGTTAGTTTCAGTTGTCATGGATAAACAAAAGGGTAACTGTCTAGAATATATCAAATATTGTTTCATTTTGAAATGTATGTTTCCAGCTATACACATCTCCTACCCTGTTTTGTAAAAGTATTCTGCTGATAAAATGTAGACTTATGTTTGACAGCTTTTTAATCAAGTTCAAAGAGAATAAATAAAACTAATCCAGTGTGGTAAAGAGTCTGTCTGGTTATCGATTTGTTCATAAAATGAAAAATAAACCATGTAAATAAGATGTGTGAAACACATATCTAGAAGCAAATATTTAAAGCAATTAAAGACCCCAAAACATAGGATTAATGCATAGGTCTGCTGTGCATGAGAGATACGTCTTCAATATCACCTCAGCAGATCATGGATTACTCCAATTTTTACTTAGCATCGTTTTACAAAATACCGTGTTATTCAGGAAAGGTTGCTTCTCAGAGCGGTCATTTATGGGAACAAATGTATAATCGTTAACTAAGACCAAGCTCTTTCATCAAGTACTAACATAGGCAGAAAATAACACCAAGAAAACATAAAAATTGGCCCCAAGATGTTTTCTGACTTCATACATGTCTGAAAAATCAAGCAAAACAGAGCAGTAGTGACCAGTAATCAAAATCAAAAACGCAAAACCAAACAAACATCTCCCCCATATCACAAGTATTCAACATAATCATTTCCGAACAAAACTATAACTTTCTGGAGAACCCAAATTCACTTTACTTTCAGGAAAATATTTTTCATGTTAATGTCAAGCCGTGAGTACTTAAACAGTAATGCTTTTCAGCATCGTCGTCTTTAAACTCTTTTAATAGCAACAAACCAGGCGCTGTTTATAGCCTGTGGAAATGACTAGAAGAAAGATAGTCAGAAGTTCAGTCTATTCCTTAATAAAGACCATTCACATTATGGCCCCACGGGTGCTCACAATCATGCTATTGAAGTAATTTCTGCTATTACTGGAAATGAAAAGTTCACTTGTTACTTGGATCCTGTTGCACTCAGAAGAAAAGATTCTTAATTAATTAATTAATCTTCTTTTAAGCTTTCTTTGGAGCTTGGAGACTCCTCTCTTCTTGTTTTTATAAGCAAGACAAGGCTTATGAAATGAACCCGTATCTTTCTTAAGATCAACTGGTTTGATTGGGGTGCGGGGGGTGGGAAATCACGCAAACTTTTGGACACATAAGCCTTTCTTCGGTTTTGAAGGGTTCCTTACACGAATTCTGTGCAAATGTGCCGACTTGTCTGCAAAATGCTTTGTTAAAGACAGAAGCCTGATATGTGGGTAGCCAATTCTGGGAGGACGCAAGTGCGTGTCATCAGAGGAGTGTATACATCTGGGACATACAGCAGATGTCTATCCTTTCTCGTCCGGACAACAGAAAGCAATAACCATGCCTCGCTACTGAGCTGCTCCCTTCCCCAAGAGACCAGTTTTCTCCTTGTCCCCTTTAATATCTACACAAATTCAGTGGGAAAAATTACTCACTCAACCGTTAGCCAAAGGGCCAGCCCCACGGCTCCTGCCATCAGCCCCCCAGGGCAGAAAGCAGCCAGACAAGACACGTAAGAGTGCAAAAGAGAGAAATATTTGCAAGCCTTAATTGCAGCAGGGTTGCTTTTTCCTCCTGCTCAAGTAGTTTGCTCTTTGCTAACTAAGCTCACAGCCCAGGGCTCCTTCAGACTCTCTTTCGTTGCTGGACGCATACATTTGCAAATCCCAAAAGTGTCTAAACTGAACAATTCACTGGGCCTGTATCACCACCATGTTGCTCCTCCAACTGTTATTTAAAAGAATATTGGCTATGACTTGGTAGAAGTTTTGCTCAAACTTTGCTAAATTTTTAGTGAGTCAAAATAAGACTTGCAGAAGACCTTTTCTTCAGGAGCTACGTTCAGTTTGAGAAAGACCACAGATACTTCAAGCGAGGTATCGTTATTAATGGTAACTGATCAGAAAAATGAAGGCTAAGAATGCAGCAGAGACAAATACACCCAAGAATCAATGTGTTTATCTGCATCTTCTCCCTACACAGAGTATCTTCTACTCAAACTCACGTGAAAAGACAGCTGTCCTAGGAACTGGGATTACTATAGTAAAAGGAGACCTCGGAAAGAGACCTGTAATGGAACTGAAAGGGCATTTCCAGCTAGAAAGATTTCTCATTAAAATAAAAATTAAAAAATCAATTTATTGAATCTTAAACTTTTGCAAGAACAATTGTCAGTTTTTAACTCAAGAAATTCAATTGCAAAATAGAATTTCTGAGCAAACGATGAGAAAGACAGACTGACTTGCTGAGCTACAGCTAAAAGAGAACATGTAAACTGCCCCAAACAAATTTTCATCCCTCTTTTTATTTACAAATATATATGTATATATATTAAGAGCAACAGGCATTTTAATAGTTCTTTAATTCTATCTAGGACAGCTATAGTAGCAGCACAGCCAAAGGCTGCCATTCAGCCCAAGGCCCTCAAGAAGTTCCGTAACCAATTACTACGTAGTCTATAGACCGTGGGTAGAGTTTGGAAGAAAGCTGGGAAGTTGGGACCGCAACCACCACTGTAATCAGGCGGTGTATAGATTTTACGTGGCTAATTCTCAGAAGAGGCTGAAAGACAAGCCTCGGGGAATGCACATGTTATCACGGCGCAGCAGGTCGCCCTGCATTGCATTCCTCCTTCGGAAAGGAAACCTGGAGCAGAAGGAAGTGGAGCAATTCCATCCATCACAGATGCAGGCCGCAGTCACAAGTCCTGATCGTTGCAGGGGGCATAAATGGCACCCAGGGCAACGCTTGTTTTGCAGAACATAGGAACCTTCCCTAGCACTCACTTCAGACTGAAAAAAGCAACCTTTCCCTAAGGACCAGGGGCAAGACATGAGAAGTATCTCCAGCAAGTGGCCTGCTGAGGTCGGGCCGTACCCAAACCCTTCGCTGCTTGAGAGCTACAGCCCTTGTTAGTCAGCAGGCTTCATCGCGGGAATGCTTGCAGGATGCTACTACAGCAGCAACCTCATCCTGGTGCCAATCCACCATGTGTTATCACAGCAAATGAATATACCATTACTCATATACTGCATGCTATTTTTAGCGTACTTCCAAACATACCTGAAATACTATCAGAACTAATGCCCATTGTTCCTTATAGATCCTTCCTACAAAGATCTGGTTGCACACCGGATACAAAACACGAGCCATCACTTCAGTTTTCCACACAAAACGTATACTGAATTTAAAAAGACCTGCACTCAAAGTTCAAGACGTGAGAATTGGGGATGCAATACCGCTGCACACCAGTGGTGTGAGAAACTGAGGCACAGAGCCAGTCGTGTCAAAAGAGAGCACTACGTTTTAGTGCTCATTTTATTCAGCCCCATTTTTTTTCCCCCAGAAATTTTATATCCTACATCCTTGCTTTCTCTGAACTCACCCGTATAAACCTCTATTTGGGTTGGCACAGGCGCTCGTCCCTGCTCATCCCTGCAACGCCAGGACAGGGCAACCCCAGAGGAAACGGGAACAGACAGAAATTTGCCTTCCAAACTCTAAACCGTGGTGAATTTTGCTGGCTTTCCAAAGCTGACCCTTAAACTCTCAGAAATACTTCAGAAGTGCAGGGAACCCACGGTCACCCGGCAAAGCAGCCTGTCCACGCACCCCCAAAAGCTATGCGCACGCTGTAAAACCTGGGGCGGTACCTCACACCTTCGGTAGAAGCTGACAGCTTTGTTTAATAAGTTTAAGAGGGCCCATAAAACACTGCAAGTTCGGAACGCGTGCCAATTAATTATCCACAAAACACCACCATTTTAGAGCCATTTTAGAGCACATTTCAGTTAATAAAAGGCAGACTCATAAATTTCATACGATTCTCCTCTGCCTGTGTCAAAATACAATTCCTATGCTCAGGTCCTGGCCGTAAGTTTCTTGGCTGCGTGTCTGGGAGCTAAAAGGAGGGGCTATCTCCCCACCGGTGATATCTATATTGTCTCAAAGCTCAGAAGCTTTCAGAGAAGCATCTGGGAACCCTTCTGAATGTTTTCTGGTTGCGATTTTGGGTAGGTGGAGGTGTTTCCTCTGCTCTGGCAGAGGAGAGTGCCCGTACCGAAAGGGGTTCGGCCGGCCCGGTGCTCAGCCCCCAGCCTACCCGCTGCAGTGACAAAGGTACACGTCCAACCGTTACGTCTAGCTTTCCCACGGGGGATGTTTCTTTCCAGCCCCAGGCAGCAAATGGTTTTAAGTAAATGGCTGAACACCCTGTATACGTTTCTATCTTTATGTAGTTTCTGTCACTTATTATCCATTTTTAATCCTGCTAGGCTCTTTGTCTTAATGGTATCTGATGAATTTCCCAGGTTAATTATGCACCATGTAAGAAAATATTTTACTCGTATCACTTTTAAATTCATTAGCTTTTAGCATTATTGTATAGCACTCCACTTGCTCTTGATTTATGGGAAAGGCTAAATAGGATCGTCTGACTGACCTCTTCTGGCAATTCACTCTCCTATATACCACTAACATATCACCTCTCATTTGTCTCTTAATCAATTTAACCTTCCCTTGTATGGAAGATCTGCCACACCTCTTGTAACTTGCTCTGTCTTTCCCTGGATGCTCTGTGTACCTATTCTGCCCTTTTGAACAAAACCCTGAGTATTCAAGGTGAAAGGATCCTTCATATTTTCATTATCGATCTCTTTTCAGCTCTTAAAAGAATCAAGTAGCTTGTTTGTATGTGATTGCTCCTCTGCACTGAAGAACTGAACTGTCCTTAGTGCCCCCCGTGGACCAGATTCCCAAGGGAATTTGGGGAATGAAATGCTATTTCTGGTGCAGACAGAGAACACCTCAGTGCTGCTGGTTTCTACCGTGTGGCTCTCTCAGCTTCCAGCTATCCAGATCTGCGTCGGCAGCTTCAGCCACACAAGCCGGGCAGTCAGCAGGAGGAGGGAAGGCAGGAGGGAAGCGACGGCCCAGCAGCAGGTCTGCTCCTGTGCTGCGACGTAGGATAAATAATGTTTGTATAGATAATAGCAGCAGTGACAACGCACATGCTATATGCTCTGTATCCGCTTCTGGCATACCCAATGTATACGCCTAGCAGAGAAAATACATGTGTGCACTGTAACTCTCTTTCCAATGGACATGGTTCTGTAGGGCTGATAGTTAATGGTAATTTCTTGGCTGTTGGGATGGTAGAAGCCTGTGTTCTAACCCCTTTTGCCACTTGGAAATAGCTAGAAAGTTCTAGGTTGTCACGGATTTTCTGTTGTGTAAGTGCGTATTCAGCCTGGGAAGAAAATAAGTGCTGTCGGGATCAGATTAAAGGTATCTGGTGCCTGCCTGGACACTTTCACCTTAGTTTCTGAGCCCCTTGCAGTCCTCATGATACTGGCTTACCCACAGGACACCCGTGTGAAGGACTACTTTTGCCTTTTGATTTTCAAAATTAAAATGAAGCCTGTGTCAGCGCAGGGACGTGGGCCTGGGACCCGCCACAAGACCAGCTGGGATCCTACAAGGTGAACCGGCTCCCTCAAGACAGTTGCACCTTAAGATTGCATTATCATAGGCCGAAGATGAAGCACATATAGGTGATACTTTACAGATACTTGTTTTTTAGTTCGAGATCCACATTTAGGTGCGAGTCAAAAGCAATTTCACAGATACCACACAGACCCAGGCCACGCAGTGCTGCGGGAATGTAGAGCTGACGATTACCCTGCTCCATACGACACACCAGTTCGGACAAAACAACACAATAATATTGGTTATTCCAGGTTTCCCGAGCGTTGTTGGTTGGAAAGCAAACCAAATTTCATTCTGTGCTCATGACATGCTTCACCTCAAATGTGAGAACTGAAAGAGAAGGCAGCTACCTTAAACAAACATGCCCTAAGATGCAAAATACAAGCACCTTCTCGAGAACTCTGGTACGATTCTTTTTCACGTCATGTCTCTTTGAAGTGTGGATAGACAAAAACATTGGCAAAGCTTTCTCTCTGATGCTGCAGTTTTTGAGAGTATTATGCATATTGCAGATGCGGTTTTCTTGCACTAGATTGAAAAAAGAAATAATCTTATTAAAAATGTAAAAGGATTTCAGGGTTCTGTGCATACTCAGAGAAAAGAGAGATGTCAACAATAAACATGCCATCTGAACAATACGGAAGGACCTCTGTCCCATGGGCGTAATAGATGTTTTATTAATAACTTGCTTTTATATATTTTTCTCATTTCCCAAAACAAAGGGAGGAGGGGGGAAAAAAAAAAAAAAGAATGGGTTTGGAAATCAAAACATTTCCTTGACTGGACAATTCAACATCCTCCCTGAAACACAAGAAGATGAACTGAGACCTGGTGCATTATCTGGGTTCATGTTCTCCTGCCCCGGGTGCTCTTCTACCGTCAGGACACCCCTGGCACAGGCACAAAGACTCGCTGGTTCCCAAGAGTCTGTCCTGGAGCACATTAGCTCCAGCTAATAGATTAAAAAGTTGGGCCTTTTAAGGGACTTGGGCAGACTCAGCACAAGCATTGATGGAAAAGATATGGGACTTACAAGTTACTCATTCTCTGTGATTGCTGGACAGGGTGTAAGAAAGAAGAAGAGGGAGGACAGAGGCCTCTTTTTCCACTGTCTGGAAGAAACAGAGCAGCTACTGACACAGCAAAAAAAATTTTTTTACTAATCTAGGTCAGTTTTGCTCTGTCAAGTAGAAGTCCCAGTAATGGATAAAGGACAGAGATATGTCTCTGCTCCTCTAGCTACCTTCCACCTGAGCGTGAGTCCAGACCCTCAGGCTTGGCCCGTATCAAGTTCCTAGGTCCAGGGAAGGGTAATGCTCCAGGGGCAGTTTACCCTTATTTTTCACTCTTTTTGCCATAATATCATTTTTCCTGGCACATAGCCTGTATTTCAGATAATCTGAACCTCTCTGGCAATACTATTCCTAGAGTCTTCAGTAAACTGGTTTCTCAAATAACACCCCAAATGGCTTTAAGGAAGCTGGGCAAATATGGGGGGTGGGGGGGCAGATCAGGGACATGGGATGCATTAAGGCAGAAAAAGCCTAAAGGAAATTTCGTCTTCTGTTTTCTGCCAATGTATATGACCCACGTTATTACGGAACAACACTTATCTTCTGTTTTTTGGATAGCCTACCTGTACAAGTAGGGTCTTTGCTACAGAAAATAGGTGCTGCTAGAGAAATCTGTGATCTTGATAAATGCAAAGAAAGATGAAGGCTCCACCTCAGAAGCAATGCCGTTTTTCCCTGAAATCATCAGCAGGCACTTGCTAGGAAAACATTGCTTTGAAACAAGTAGTGAAGAGAGGTGAACCTTGAGACCCGTGGCCTAAGGGGCTGCAGACCAAGCCAGGAGAGCGCTGCACGCTCTGCTCACGCACCCTGTGACAGCTGGCATTACAAGAAACTACCTAAAAAACCTTTCCAGGATGCAGAAATTCCTATTTACTCGCACAAGGCTTTAATTGCTTCATATCCCAAACAGTTTCTGCACAAGCCAGACCTTAGATTTTACCTTGCGAAGGCCAAAACTGTTTTTAATCCCTTCTTATCTGTACAGTTGGGGATTCATTCATAAAAGATTTTGAACATTTGACCCCAAACATGCCCGAGTGCAGGAGGAATCCATCACTCGCGTATCAGGTTGGGATGCCTTTTTCTGCCTTAATTCAAGTGCGCTTTGCAAGGCTACAAGGTCACAAGTTGTGCTTCTTGCTTTCCCGTGGCCGCTCTCCTGTGGAAGCGACCAGGAGAACGTACTGGATAGAAAGAAACAAGCTATCTAATTAAGAAGCAAGCCTGCATCTGTCTCAGGCCACTTGCCAAGCATAATGCGGTGGGGGGGCAAATCTTCTGCTATTAGAAACTGCTCCTTTTGGACTCGCCGACTCCAGTAGCGCGGGTGACAGACGCCTCACAGTCAGGTCTCGGGACTTTCTGTGCTCACCTAATGACGAGGAAGTTCTGGGATTTGTCAGAAGTTCATCCGACCATAAACGTGCCAGAGGTTCCCGAGGTTTAGACAGCTCTGAACACGTCTCTGATTTACTTATTTAAACTTATACCGTGCCTAGTTGTCAAAACACAGGTACATGTACAAAATAACAGATGTGTCTGACAATTATCTCCAGGAACCCATGGCCAGGTTGTGTCAAAAAGAGCCCAGATGTGGCCTGTGACACAAAGTGGTGAGGGGAAAGGGAGCGTGGGAGGACACTGTCAAAACGGATAGACAGTTTGGCAGGAAAAACCTGGATCACTCGGGATATTTGGCACATTCCAGATTTTCTGGTGCCCTCCAAAGAGACTGTGCTTATGGAAAGAAGTCTCCTGAAAACATTAGACTGGAGTTTGATGAAAAAGCTAGTCTTGCTCCTGAAGCTCATACTCTGGCCCCAGCACATCTGTACGGACAGCGAAGGGGAATATGTTTCTGTAGCCACAATTGCACCTGTTGCTGAGTTTATGTTATTAATTTCACATAAGACCCTTCTGAAGTTATTAAGAAGGGAAGAGGAGGAAGAGAGGGAGGTAGCCAGCCTCCCTGCATTGCTAAATCGGCCTCTTGCCGAGCTGCACGTTGAACAAACAAGAGCACCCTCGGCACCATCCTGCCACCACGGATGAAGCAGGTGAGATCACTGTCCGTGTTCTGAGTGAGGATAAGGATGTTGGCTAAAAAGTCATTTTGCAACCTCGGTCTGTCTTCTGGAGCAAGAGCAATCACAGTGGTACTGATTTCCCTTTTGTGGTCACCAATTAGTCAGTAAGGGCCTGAGATGGTTTTAACCATCCTTTTGGTTATAGAGGCACATAGGCAGGTATAGAGGTTATGTTATAGAATCATAGAATCGTTTTGGTTGGAAGAGACCTCCAAGATCATCGAGTCCAACCGCTAACCCAGCACTGCCAAGGCCACCACTAACCCATGTCCCCAAGCGCCACATCTACACGGCTTTTCAATCCCTCCAGGGATGGGGACTCCACCACTGCCCTGGGCAGCCTGTGCCAGGGCCTGACAGCCCTTTCGGGGAAGAAATGGTTCCCAATAGCCAACCTAAACCTCCCCTGGCGCAACTTGAGGCCATTTCCTCTTGTCCTGTCATCTGTTACTTGGGAGATAGACACTAAAACCTTTTTAACCCTTTTTCTCTCCCCATCACTTCATGAAACCTACAAATGCTTGAAGATCTTTTTCACGCGAAAGAGGTCCAAGCTCGCACAGGAACATCTTTGCTTAACATCCACCACGTTGATGACTGTAACTTAATTACCGTGCATACTGTACCGGTGACAGTAAATATTAGTGCTGTGTGCTACAGAACAAATATCCCGTGATGAAAAATTCAAATAGTATCGAGCTTTTCATTAGTGCAGTAATAGCTTTCTCACACATTTAGCTCATTTTTAACTCAACCTGCTCGGGGAAGGAAATGACAGACTTTTTGTTGAATAAGACAGCACCGAGATTACATGAAGGTGCGTTTTTATGGGTAAAGAAACGTATGCCACATTAATCTATTTTTATGCTTTGCAAGTGCATGCTGATGAGTCATTTGAATGCCAAGTTTCATTAGTAAATTGGGAGTGATATAGGCGGCCCTATGATAAAATAAAATACATGTATTTCATTCAGAATGCAAAAATTTCAGTACTGCTGCAGAATATCTTAGAACACTAACTAGGATCATAGGATATAAGGATTAAATCTTAGGAATCTGTTTATAAAGGGAATTTTGTGTCCATAAAATGCACATTAGTAATACAATCTGCCCGATATTGTATTGTTCTATCATTTCTCTACGGATCATATTAGTCAGTGTCCTGTTAACATCCATTTTATCATACTGTCATAATATTATATTGAAATGAGATCTGGCACTTTTGGGGTCCTGTGCAAGATGAAAAAATGGGTCTCCAGCAGTCTTCCTCTTAGATATAATTGAAAAAGAGGCAGGCATGAGGGCATGCTGTGACTCACGCTGCCAGAGAGTGATCCGGAATCATTCAGATGATGAGTACATAGAGATGCCGTGCACAGAAAGATGGCAATTTGCTGTACTAATGTTTTGAAAATGAAAATTTCTAGCTGTTTTGCAGAGGAGCTTAGTAGGAAAGGCAGAAGAAAAAAATAATAATAATAATAAAATCTTTTATAGTTAAGCCAGATTATTTCTGTTGTTTTTGGAAAGGCTGCGCTGCAAGAAATGTGTTTTCTCGAGAATGGTGTAAAACATAAATGAACATTGCTTTGTTGACCAAAATAAGTATAAAATACAGGAAACGGAAGGAAAACAGCAAATGAAAAAAATTCTGTCCCTTTCCTTGAGGATTAGTTATACAGAGGGATCCAGGGGCACCTCCCCGGCTCCTTAAACCGAGTCTTGGATCCTCACTGCTGTAACTGAGGCCACTTAGCCATAGAGATGGACACCTATGTACACTTCAAGCCCATAAAACTATATTTCTGCCATCAGGCACAATTTCCAATAGCCAAGCTATCTGACAAGCCCCAGCAGGACTGAAAACAATACTTCTCATTCTCCCCAAATAGATTATAACTAATGATATCAATGTCCTATTCCTTTGGTGTTTCTGCCGAGCTTTAATGCTAACAAATAAATCAAACGAGCAATTCCAACCTTTGTTTAGCGTCTATGCTGTCAATATTGGTGCACAGTCAGGATTAAAAAGGTGGGTTTTTTTTCTTGTTGTCCTTTGTTTTGACTAGCTTTGTTCTTGATATCATCATTTCAGCCCTTTCTTCAGGATTTTGTTGTGAAAGACTCCCAAACTCGTGCAGCTGGCCTGTCCCCACGAGAACGACCCGGCCACCTGACCCGAGTCCTCTTTCAGAAAGGGAACCAACCTCCCGTAAAAATCAAACCCTGCCTTTGGTCCCCGCTCCATCAGGGATGCGGTCAGGGACCTGCGGAGAAAGCCGGGCCGCAGGGCTCGGTTCAGCCTTCCGACGTCCAGGGGAACGCTCCCTCGTCAAATACATGAGAAAATGAATTTCAGTGAATATTCTTTTCAGAAATCACGCTGTATGGTAATGACTCCTGCGTCTGCATGTTGGAGCAGACACGATTAAAATCAGTGTTGTTCAGCAGGCTTTAAAGGTCCTTTAAAATATGGTACATCATCCACATTTTTGCCCTCCATTTTACAGTTTAAGTTCATCGCAGTCACCTAACTAGCCCTCACCATCCTCTACATTTGCTGGCGACATTTTTAAAACATCGTTCCTTGCTCTCCTTAATGTATCTGGTTTTACCGTTGCTATTTAAATGTTTATCAGTCTCTGTACACTGAAACAGCCAAAGTGTGATCTTTCCCGCGGAAAGGAGGGGACTCCTTTGCTTAGGAGGAACCACAGGAACATACGTGCTTTGCAGGGCCATGAGCGACCCAGAAATAGATGGTTCCTGGGAAAACACTGTTAAGTGCCAAGATGGGCAATTTACCACACATGCAAGTCCAGGTGAACGGGGAATCTTCAAGAAATTCCCGCTGAGCTGAAATTGGGACCATTTTCATAGCTTTCAGTTTTGAGGTCACAGTCACCCGGACTGGAAACTCAAAAATTACTTCAAAAAGGCAAATGCTAACTAGATTTCACACTAGATTTCATTTTACTTGGCATTACAGAAAGAATGCAGGTATTAAATAGACTGTTTCCTGTATACAATAAGGTTAATTAGTAGCAAGGGATGGAAATCGGTGTAGACATAACTCTTTTAGACAGGTATCAAAAATAATCCCCTGATCCCCACAGATCCCAGCTGCACTGAAAGAAGAACAATATAAAAGATTCTTTTAAAGAAATTTTTCAAACATTCTCCAGGTGTCCCAGCTATATTTAAATAGGCCCGTGGCCCCATGTGTACTCCAACCCTTTCTGCTCTACAGTTCCCTTGCGCCAAGTTAAATGAGCAGAGTACTTGCACAGAATTTTGAGGTGCAACATAAAGGATTCCTGTACAAAGAGACTGGGATTGCAAACCGAGACAGACAGGAGAACAAAAAGAAGAATATATTCTGGACTGAATGGGACTTCCCTAAGCTCCTTATCAATAAGGTTAATAAGGGTCCATGCAATTTACTGATCACTACGATGCAACAACTGGGCTAAAGCTATAAAGAAGCTACACAGATACCGGCTTTTAGTGCTTCTCATGGCCCACCACATTAAAGTCCCTTTACCCTTCCCCTGTCACCCCACTGAAGAGAATAAACTCCAGTCTGTGTGATTGGCCTCGCTAAAATCCCTGGTCTGCTATTACGCTTCTACCTGCCCTAGTTAAGCAGATTAATGGTTATTTCCTAGAATTTGATCCTCCAGTCCCTTTGTAATTGAAGCAGTAACGCTCAGATATTTCTAAAAATGTATTTCTGAAAAATACATTTCCTTTTTTTCTCTGGTTTAATTTTGTTATCCTCAATCATATGCATGATAGAAAAAAAATTCCAAACTTCTATCTCCTTTATAAAATACATGTCATATCAAAAAGGTGACAAGAGGGGGAAAAGTAATTAGTGAGTTCACAGAGTTCAGTAGAAAAGTTAAAATAGAGTAACACATTACTTTTTATGTTAAGATTTCACAAGACAAATCTTGCCTGTGTTTTAATTGCATGTGACCCTGGCAGTCCCACTCTGAAATGAAGTGCCGTAAAATTAAAGATGACAGACGCTCAAAACAAGTCTTGTGATCTTGATTAAACTACAAAGACCACACTTTCTCTCTGCTGCAACTCAGATATGATGGGCTGTTTTATTTGGGGAATTGCTTCATTAATGCTTTCTTTGACTAGACATGTTTATTATAAAAAATACTGAATATGGTGATATCTTGCCTAGCTAAATAAAGTCTAAAAGACGAGTGAAAAAATTAGGGATCTTTAAATAACCTCAAGACCTAAATGCTTCTTTTAAAGATCATGGGCATCTGTAGAAGGAGGTACCAACCACGTCTGCAGTGTATAGTACCTAGTTTGAAAAGTGCAAGGTTTTCTTCACAATTATGTCTGTAAGAACCAAATTGATTGTTCTGACGGTATTCACTGACAATTATTTCAAGTTAAAGTTCCATAGACCAGGGGAAAAAAAAAAAAAATGAGGGGGAAAAAGAGACAGAAAAGAAATGGAGGAAAAAAATCCAAAAAACTCCACCTCCTCCTCCTCCAGTAAAATTCTCGCTAATTTTCAGAACTGTAATGATGATAACTGACTGCAACTGGATATCTGCAGACTGCCAGATCCATAAGCCTACATAAACCACGTATTTCCAAACTTGCTCTATTATCTAGACTTTGTGACTAGAGAACCTGCAGGACTATATGCACTGCTTTAAAACTAGATTTAAATTATAACTAATACAGCTGCAACACCTTCATTTTCTTTATTTTCCACACCAAGTTATAAGCAACTCTCGTCTTTCTGTACCAATTTTCAGTTCAAAGAATCCAGACACGTTATTTGTCAACCAAGAGACTCAGTGGATCAATGTTTCATCCATGCAAGCCACTAGCACCCTACTACTGCTGGCATCCCCATCATGCCAGGGATGTCAGGGCCTTGCTTCTTTCATAGGAACAGAAAACAAACCCTGCTAATAATAATTTACGTGCCGTTCCAGACTGAGGTCACAGTTCAGCACACTTTGCAGTCACGTGTGTGATTTTCGGTTCAGAAATAACCTCACGGATTTCAGTAGGATTTCCCACATGGCGAAATAACGTTCAGTTCAGGAGCCAGAGGAACTGCAGCGGTTGGTACCATCGAAAACAGTACTGTAGACACGCTAGGTCACACCACGTCTGTCTGCACCTTCTCAGCATGCTTCACTTTTGAATGATGCCGTTTGAGAATTACTAAATCATTTTGTTCTGAATCTGTCATATATTTTCTACTACAAGTCCCATATTTTAAGGAAATAAGATATGCAGGCAAACCTT
>CM020220.1:39213399-39303399 GCA_009819775.1 Phoenicopterus ruber ruber
GTACAGCCAAAATAAATTCGTTTAAAAATCTGAGCAAATAGACATGACATTTTTCTTGCAGTTTTTGACTGGCTCTAAAAATATCAACAGTCTCTCCAGTTCTAGTGCACACTCCCAATAAACAGCTTTGGAGCCTGATTAAAATACCACAGCTTCGCTTCAACATTTTATCAATCTCATTAGCCATTTGCTGAATTGAAGCTGTGAAGCTACAGCGAGTTTGGGGGAGGGGGTTAAATAGCCACACAATGGGTCAACATTTGTCTAAAGGCTCATCTCTGTAGTAGTTTGATTTCAAAATAAGAGGGTCTATATGGGAGCTAATCAAATGGAGAGTAGTTTTGCTTTCAATCCATACTGTACTTCAGTCCAAATTTAGTGGTCCCGATGTGTGCAGCAAGATCCCACCGGCTGCCTGTATTTTTCTTTTTTTTTTTTTTTCCCAAAAAACCTATGCATTAGTTTGCAATTTTTCAGTTGCTGAATGTTGCTCCAGTCTTGGCCCATCCCGGTCTGTGGCAGTACTAAAGTTCAAAGAAAGCTGGAGCAGCCGCTTGCAAAATGAAACAAAAAACATCTGCAACCTGGAAAAGGGTCAGAAAACACAGACCCGCAGCCTGAGCCCGCCCGTTTCAAACGGGGACCCGTGCGCGCTGGAAAGGCTTCCACAGCGCTGCGAAGGTGTTTGCCCGTACTGAGCGGGCAGAGCAAACCGCACAGCACTACGCACCGACACACGGCAGCGCGTTGCACAGCAGGTACCTTCCCATCCGTCAGCTGCGTCCTCGCCCGGGCGTCCCAAAACTTCTGGAATTGTATTCTCACGCACGCGCCACTTCAATCTGGAAAACAAAATTGCAGCCACAGGATTAAAATTAGTCCACTACCAAATGCGCTAGGAGAGGATAAGTAGCTGCCCTTTATTATTTAAACTAAAAGCGACGTGATTAGTTTACCCTGATGCGATTCAACGGCATGAATAAAACAGGCAGTTGAAACACAGAGAAAGAGCAAAAGGGAAAGAGAGGGAGAAAAGCAAGTTTAGCGTATAAAGATTCTCTTAAACATGTCCTTGTAGCCATAATAACGCTAATAACATCCAAAAAAATCTGCTCTCTCTAGCCTGTGAAGTACACCGTAGCCGGTGGACAGGGAGTTGAAGGTTACGCAGTACGTACAAAGTGTGTATAACTCCGATGTCAGTGAGAGCTCTGAAGGACTGGGGGAATAATTAAGTTTCCCTATTAGGAGTACGCGTCCTACTGAAAATTTCAGAACCCTTTACCGGCAAACAAAAGTGCTAAGAATAGCTGAATTAAAGGTTACGTGCAACCTAACTGCAAGCTTTCGACAAATGACCGCAAAAGACGACAACAAGTAGGATATAAAACTTGAATAAACGAATAAGTGGATACTTGTTCAGCCCGCTGTCGGGTTAGGAGTCACCATAAAACCGTGAACGTAGCTAAGGCCATGGAAAGGAAAAAAAAGCAGAGTCCTTCCAGCAAGTAAGCTCCAGAAACCAAATCAATACATTGCAATAACAACTAGGTTGAATGTATTGTTAATGTAAATAAAATTTACACATTCCTATTCCGATGTTAACAGCTAAAGCAAATGTTTGACAAATCTTAAATAAATGATATTGACAATGTTAATACAATCTACCACCAGTACTAATACATTAAGAAAAAATAGTAAAGGCATTGTAATTTGGGGATCTCAAATCTCTATTTCTTAATATTGGTGCCATCCAATAAAACACATCCTCTGACTGTAATATCTATTTTAAAAATTACTTCCCACTTTCCTAAGAAATTAAACCAAAAGCAATAGACATTGTTTATGCAAGTCTTGGCATTATTCTAGTTCTGCTTGTTACATACTAAGTAGCTAGAGAGTACAGGGAGTGCAAGGTAAAAAGGAAGGCAAAAAAAAATGAAACTATTTGCTAACATATTATTTTCAAAGAATTCACTTCAAGGAAGGGTAAGAGTAATACAAGCTATGTTATTCAAGCATCAGATATAAATACGTGGATTGTAAAATACTCACTTTTAGATCTGAAATCTAAGTAAAACAATTTATTCTGCTACAACCCTCTTTTACCCTTTAAATTTAGCCAAAGTATTCCCTGCCAAAGATATATGGAAACGCGATGAACAAATCCATCCTTCATGTACTCCAGAAAGAAATTCAGGCCCTATCTTCCAGTCATTCATTTACATATAGAGAGATTTACTAAAAATTAATAATACTTTCTATTTCTATCAATGTAAAACCGAAACAAATCAACTGAAGTGAATTAGCTTTAGCTCATGATAGAAATGATGTAAAAGTGCACTTCAACCTTGTCCTGTGTGCAAATGGACAGAATTAGATACTTCTCTCTTCTAGACCCACTTGCTTGTGGAAACCCAAAAGCAGCTGAGAAGGGTTTGCTTGTTTGGAGTCCTCCAAGAAGGAATATCTCTGTAATAGGTGGGGTTTTTTATTTATCCAAAGGGCTTTCCCAGGGACATCCAGGGCAGAAAGCTGAGTGTGTGTCTTAGAGTCCCCCACAGGTACCCTGCATATTGCAAGCCGAAGACGTGCTCCTGCATTGATAGGATTCTGTACTAAGATCTATGCAAGTAAAAATAATTACGAATTATATATGACTATTTTTTATGGTTTCAAATCTCTAAATCCAAAGGGGAAAAAAAGGACACAACCTACTTTTACTCTGATGTGCCATAGATGAACTGATCACAGGCTGGAATACTTGAATCGAGAAAGGTCCCTTAATCTGTAATGTGCTGGTATTGCTGAACTCATGATAGTTCATGAGAAACTCTGGTCCCACAGTTTTGAATCAGATCCATTCACCACTGAAAGTACCTGCAGCATCTGGAGTGAAACTGGAACCACTTGGCATTTTTTCATGAAAACTTGTAGCAAAGAATTTACTTCAAGTTTTGACTTTAAATGGATTCATTTACTCCCTGAACATAGTTCAGACGTAGGCAAAAAAAAATATCTGATTTCATATGCTTTGGAGGTGGGACTAGCAATTTCAGTGAAGCTGCAAATAAAGCTGAAAACTGGGAGTTATAAAGCTAAACAAAACAAAAAGAAAAATGTGTAAAATTCTGTGAAACAAATTATGTGAATTTTGCACAGCTGTACTCGGGGCATAACTGTAAATGAAAAGACCAAACTAATTAGATTATAAGCTGTTGATCTGCCTTATATTGTTTTATCATACGTAGTAGGTATAATATCTCCACATGAATGACTTGAAGCAAGTCATCAACATACTGTGTTCAAGAAAGCTGATCAGATTAGAGAGACCTTGCAAGCTACGCTTGAAGAAGATGAGATGGATGATAACTTCCCGCTCACGGTTACACCAATAAAATGGCTTCATCTCCATCAAACTTCAGGTTTCGGGAGGCAGTGTCCTAACAAGACCCAATTAAACGTAGGAGTTCATTAGTGCAAAGCAGACACCGAAGTGGCAAATGACTGAATGCTATTTTGAATGGGTTTCCCGGTGTCTTTGTAGGAACTCCATTAAAAACAACTGGAACCATTTTTGTGGCTAGGTTCCAGCGATAGGATCAATGAACAATATTCAGGATGCTGGCTGAAAGCCAGATGTAAGGCATCGCTGTAGCCCTTAAGTATAGCGGGCTTAATTTTAAGCATATGAATAGTCCCACTGAATCTACCAATCCTCACATGCTTAAAGAGGAGTTTGTGCCTATGCACTTCTGCGGAGCAAGGCCAAGGAAGATAAAGTTACTGGCAGATTTCTCAGTCTCACTCCAAGCCAGTTACACCACGTGGAAAGGCTACACAGGGGAAAGCTAAAAACCCCTGTCCCTAAGCGGGAAGTGCAGCCCATCAGCAAGGTTGCCTCCTGGAAACCCTCTCAGAAGGACCCTCAGATGTCCACTCAAAGTATATGGCAGACCAGCGCTGCCACAGGGTATAAACATCTTCCATCCTTACGCAAACAGTAGCCAACACAGAGGTTGCACAGGATTTGCACAATTTGGGCAAGAGAAATTAGAGTGCAATGTTCAAGAAGCGAAGTGCTCTCCTACTACTTTTAGGTGACATAGAAGACCGCTTGATTTTTCTTTTTCATTTTTACCAAATTCAGCTGAAAATGTCAGCAACCCGAGCACATCTTTACTCGACAAAATTAGCAAAACACGTGAGGTTTCACTGCACAGAAAAATAACATAAGATGTTCTGAGAACATGCAGCAACGTGGGTGGCCACTATGAAGAAAAAGCTTTGGAGTATTTATACAGCAAATAAATATTCACAGACACTGCTATTCCCACTCACTGAAGTTTTGAAAGACATTATTCTCCTAAAAGACAGATAAAAGAGAAGAGGTGGGGGAGGAAGGGAAACTATTATGGAATGAAGAATAAGGGCCAGAGCCACAACCACAAGATTGATGTGAGTACTACAGTAAGCAAAGACCAATTCACTGCTTAAGGGTGTCAAAACGTGTTCCTGAGAGAGAAGAGGAAGCTGAGAAATGAGAAAAGAAAAGGCAAGAGAAGGAATGTATAAAGGACAGCAAATATTAGGGAAATGAAGAAAAATAGAAGGAACCAAATGTCACTTGAAGGGGGTACGAGTGCAATTGCTTCTTCTCCTCGGCTAATCCACAAATTAATGAAAGCAGAACAAACAAAAAAATAAACCATTCTTCTGCACATTCAGAGGTGAATCTTGCCGTGGTCATCCAGAATAAACCCAGCTAAGGGTGAGAGAAACAATAGCACCAGAGCATGCAGCACAACGACATTACAGCAATTTTATATTTTTCATCCACTCTGTTTTTACTGGGAAATCTTACAGACTAACGGATCCATTCAGGGCATTTATAAACTGCGCTTTCACGCCCTTTCAGTGAGACAACACAGGTCCACAGAGCTACTCAGGTGCTGAAGTATCTGGGTGAATAATTAGGTTTTTATTCTATGAACCATTCAAACCTTCAAGTATGGGGAAAAAAAAATAAAATTATAGATATTTGTTTTTAAACAAACTTTCTTGTCCCAATTCTTATTCACTGACATGAAATGCATATTTCATTATTTATTTTTTCTAAGCGCTTATCAAAAAAATCTGCTAAATTAACAAATACGGGCTTTTCTTCACGCTTTTCCCCATCTCATGGGTTTTAACAGAGAACTGTATCTGTTTCAGAGCAAAACTGCAGGGAGAGAACTCTCAGTCAACCTTTATACTGCGAGATCCCTGAGTAATTCTAGAGTAACAGAACCCCGTTAATATCAGTAGAATCCTGTAGGTTTCATTCTGCTAAATTCAATAGAACTTCTTCATAAGCTACTTTGCCTTTATTGACTTAGAAACACAGCTGGGGAAGCTTTTGCGAGGTCGTGAACCAGTACGAGAGTTAGGGTTAGGGGGGGTTGTGTTTTTTGTTTTTTCCCTCCTCATACTTGAGATGTTATGAGACCATAAAATATTTTATCGTGACTTGAGGGGGACTGAGTTTCTTTTTATAATTTGCTTCCAACCAGAAAATCTTGAGCCAGCCAGTTCATTCCAAGTTTGTGATTTAAAACAGAGAAATAGGCAAATATTTAGCCTATCCCTAATTACCCTTTATATTTCTAAATATGCAAATTTCAATGTACTTGGAATTTTCTCGAAGCGATTTGGCAAGTATAAATTGCCCTTGCCCTTAAGACTCCTCGCTTCCACAGACAATGAATCAACAGTTGGTGTTAAAAGGCTGCAGCTTTAGTATTAACAATCAATACCAGTTTTCAACAGGAATACACTTAGCCAGCATTAATGCAATTACATTATGTTAAATAATATTAATATCAAAGGCATGTCCATTGCTGGCCTGCACCAAAGTCATAACATTCCTCAACAGCTGTCTCTCAACGCCCATCTAGAAGCAAAACAAAAATTGTGTAGTCTGTGAAATTGCTGTTTTGCCAAGGGTTTCACTTTAAATCAGTTATGCGTTGTATAGATTGTGTTCCAGAAAGGGAAATCCAATTTTGACACCTGCAGACTACAGATACCCCCGCACTAAGAAAGAAGTTGTCCACGCGCCATATTAAAGGCTCTGTATCGGGAATCTTTATGGTGATACATGGACACAAAACCTGACACAGCATCTGTATCTGGAAGTGGGAGAATCATCCATCTTCTAACCCCAACTTGTCCATCCAGGGATTCGTTATCATAACTTGTGCTGTAAATATCGTGGTGTTGGCTGCCCACTGATCCCGTTTCACAGGACGCGTTGGTGATCTTTCGTTCGCTCCCAAACACCAGATTGCCAGGTGCAAGGCAGGGGTTAGAGGTGTTGACACACACTCAGAAGTATCTATGATAAAAGCGACTTGATGCCATTTCCCAAATAAAACTTTAAGAAACTGGGGCCATATTTTGCAGTACATTTAGGTGCCAGAAAGGCACCAAGTGTGATTTTCAAATCTCTCATTGCCAGGAAACAAATAAGATAAATCCAAACAGTCTGTTCTGGGCAGGGGCTAACAAGCTTTGCTTAGTATTGTGAACTATCCAAAACCTCCATAACTACTTTAAAACACCTCTAAGGTGAAAATCGCACCTACATCAGTCTAGAATATTACCTGTACATTTACCCTTTTGAAAATCCCACTATTTGTCTATGTACAACTTTAAGAAGCCTAAATATATATTTTAAGGTTTGGCCCTTAATACTTCCAGGCCTTGAAGTCATAAGGTGGTATCGAAAAGGCTAGTGTAAATGCAGAGAATTACAGATATACTGACTTTAATTTCCAATTGCATTTTTAACTCTAATGAATTAATTCCTGGTGACACGAATGATGGCATTTATATTTTAAAAGAAAATATCGCAGATGAGGAAGACATGCAGAATGACAGCCCATGGTGCAAAAGCAACTAATTCCCACCAGTGTCTCCAGTTACATTTTGTAATTCCATAGTCTTTCTCCTTATTAGAGAAATGCTTCTCCACTGTTAAAGGAAAACAAAATGAACACCTCATAGAGGAGTTGCTAAAATTTGAACAGGCATTCGAATGTGCCAAGAGTAGCAGCTGTTTTTGCCAGAAAGAAGATCTGGCAGGCATTTAGTCACAAGGTCACTGCTTATGGGGCTTACCCAAGAGATGCGATGGAAAGCAAGAAATGTTGGCATGGCACTAGGACAGGTTGTCCTTGATGAACTGGAAGGAGAAGGCTGTTTTGGCCACAGGCGCTCAGCAGCAGTTTCACTTTAGAAAGGATTGCACAAACAATCTCTTTAGCTTTTGAGTTCACATTCCCCGAGTTTCAGGTTTGAAGGGACCCAAAAATGTCATATTCACCAGTGCAGGAAGAACTCACGGAACCAAAAATCAGACACGGAGGCATCATGAAACGTAACTAGATATGTCTATCCACACGCAGTGGAGATTTCAATGCTTCCTGAACTAAGTGACCTAAAACTGTGTGGGCCCCTGTGAATTCTGCAATTCTGTAACCCTGGAATTTGCTGCAGAAGTTTGCAGGAGAATTAGAAAGAAGTTAGAAACTTCACTTCTCTTAAAAGCATTAAACTGCAGATCCTGCTAGTGGCACATCTAGATATGAAAAAGGGCTGTCTTCATCATCTTGCAAAAAAGGGTCGCCTGGCAGATTGTAGGGTGAAACGGCATATTTATCTTTCTTGATATTGACTCTGAAACCTCGTAACAATAAAGTGGATATCAACATTCCCAACTATTTGTTTCTTGACTGTATGATTGAAATGCTTGGCTGAATGTTGACTTTTCCAACCACACATTGCTAAACCCTTAACCAAGGCAACGATACATCCCAGTTGCATCTTCAAATTCCCAGTGGACTTGAGAATGAGCAGAGAGCTATCTTGCTACTCCAGCACATTTGTGGAGCTGCTTCTGATCACACTTCAGCTATCAGCTCTCGATCTGTGACTTGAGTGGTCCCCATGAGCCCTCTGCCTCTGCTCCACTTCTGGGTACAACAATGCAGTGCAAGACCGCACACATGACATTAGAATCTTAGAATCGTTTAGGTTGGAAAAGACCTTTAAGATCATCAAGTCTAACTGTTAACCCAGCAATGCCAAGGCCACCACTAAACCATGTCCCTAAGCACCACATCTACACGTCTTTTATATACCTCCAGGGATGGGGACTCCACCAC
This sequence comes from Phoenicopterus ruber ruber, assembly GCA_009819775.1. Lineage (NCBI taxonomy): Eukaryota > Metazoa > Chordata > Aves > Phoenicopteriformes > Phoenicopteridae > Phoenicopterus > Phoenicopterus ruber. Next base: position 39,221,610 of record CM020220.1, read on the forward strand.
CTCCCTGGGCAGCCTGTTCCAAAGCTTGACAACCCTTTCAGTGAAGAAATGTTTCAGAATATCCAATCTAAACCTCCCCTGGCTGTTTCCTCTTGTCCTATTGCCTGTTACTTGGGAGAAGAGACCGACACTCATCTCTCTACAACCTCCCCTTTCAGGTAGTTGTAGAGAGCAAGAAGGTCTCCTCTCAGCCTCCTTTTCTCCAGGCCAAACACCCCCAGTTCCCTCAGCCGCTCCTCACAGCACTTGTGCTCTAGACCCTTCACGAGCTTCGTTGCCCGTCTCTGGACACACTCCAGCACCTCAATGTCTTCCTTGCAGTGAGGGGCCCAAAACTCAACACAGTACTCAAAGTGTGGCCTCACCAGGGCCGAGTACAGGGGGATGATCACTTCCCTACTCCTGCTGGCCACACTATTGCTGATACAAGCCAGGATGCCATTGGCCTTCTTGGCCACCTGGGCACACTGCTGGCTCACATTCAGCTGGCTGTCAACCAACACCCCCAGGTCTTTTTCCGACGGGCAGCTTTCCAGCCACTCCCTCCCAAGCCTGTAGCTGTTGCCTGGGGTTGTCGTGACCCATGTGCAAGACGCAGCACTTGGCCTTGTTGAATCTCATGCCATTGGCCTCAGCCCATCGATTCAGCCTGTCCAGATCCCTCTGTAGCACCTTCCTACCCTCGAGATCAACGCTCCCACCCAGCTTGGTGTTATCTGCAAATTTACTGAGGGTGCACTCTATCCCCCCATCCAGATCATTGATAAAGATATTAACCAGAACTGGCCCCAGTACTGAGCCCTGGGGAACACCACTTGTGACTGGCCACCAACTGGATTTAACTCTGTTCACCGTGACTCTCTGGGCCCAGCCATCCAGCCAGTTTTTTACCCAGCAAAGAGTACACCCGTCCAAGCCATGAGCAGCCAGTTTCTCCAGGAGAATGCTGTGGGAAATGGTGTCAAAGGCTTTACTAAAGTCTAGGTAGACAACATCCACAGCCTTTCCCTCATCCACTAAGTGGGTCACCTCGTCATAGAAGGAGATCAGGTTGGTCAAGCAGGAGCTGCCTTTCATAACCCCATGCTGACTGGGCCTGATCGCCTGGTTGTCCTGTATTTATCACATGATGGCACTCAAGATGATCTGCTCCATAACCTTCCCGGGCACCGAGGTCAGACTGACAAGCCTGTAGTTCCCTGGATCCTCCTTCTGTCTCTTCTTGTAGATGAGCATCACATTGGCTAACTTCCGGCCAACTGGGACCTCCCTGGTTAGCCAGGACTGATAAATGATTGAAAGTGGCTTGGTGAGCACTTCCACCAGCTCCCTCAGTACCCTTGGGTGGATCCCATCTGGCCCCATAGTCTTGTGTGTGTCTAAGTGGTGTAGCAGGTCACTGACCATTTCCCCTTGGATTATGGGGGCTTCATTCTGTTCCCTGTCCCCGTCTTCCACCTCAGGGGGCTGGGTGCCCAGAGAACAACTGGTCTTACTATTAAAGACTGAGGCAAAGGAGGCATTAAGTACCTCAGCCTTTCCCTCATCCTTTGTCACTATGTTTCCCCCCGCATCCAATAAAGGAGGGAGACTCTCCTTCACCCTCCTTTTGTTGTTGATGTATTTATAGAAACATTTTTTTATTGCCTTTTACAGCAGTACCCACATTAAGTTCTAGTTGGGCTTTGGCCCTTCTAATTTTCTCCCTGCACAACCTCATGACATCCTTGTAGTCCTCCTGAGTGGCCTGCCCCTTCCTCCAAAGGTCATAAACTCTCCTTTTTTCCCTGAGTTCCAGCTGAAACTCTCTGTTCAGCCAGGCCAGTTGTCTTCCCCAGTGGGGAAGCCAGTGGCTTGTCTTTCAGCACATGGGGATGGCCTGCTCCTGCGCCTTTAAGATTTCCTTCTCAAAGAACGTCCAGTCTTCCTGGACTCCTTTGCCCTTCAGGACTGCCTCCCAAGGGACTTTGTCAGCCAGTCTCCTAAACAGTCCAAAGTCTGCCCTCCAGAAGTCCAAGGTGGCAGTTCTGCTGACCCCCTGCTTTCTTCTCCAAGAATCGAAAACTATCATTTCGTGATTGCTATGCCCAAGATGGCCTCCAACCGTCACATCATCCACACGTCCTTCTCTGTTCATGAACAACAGGTCCAGCAGGGCACCTTCTCTCATTGGCTCCCTCACCAGCTGTGTCAGGAAGTTCTCTTCCACACACTCCAGGAACCTCCTAGACTGGTTCCTCTCCGCTGTATTGTATTTCCAGCAGACATCTGGTAAGTTGAAATCCCCCACAAGAACAAGGGCTCGCGATTGTGAGACTTCTCCCAGCTGCTTATAGAATATTTCGTCTGCCTCTTTGTCCTGGTCGGGTGGTCTGTAACAGACTCCCACCATGATATCTGCCTTGTTGGCCTTCCCCCTGATTCTTACCCATAAACACTCAACCCTCTCGTCACCATCATTAAGCTCTAGACAATCAAACCCCCCCCAACATACAGGGCTACACCACCGTCTCTCCTTCCTTGCCTGTCCCTTCTGAAGAGTTTACGTCCATCCATTGCAGCACTCCAGCTGTGTGAGTCATCCCACCATATTTCCGCGATGGCAACTATATCATAGATGTCCTGCTGCAAAATGGCTTCCAGCTCCTGTTTGTTGCCCATGCTGCGGGCATTGGTGCAGATGCACTTCAGTTGGGCTATTGATCCTGCCACCTTTTTGGGGGAAAAAGCCCTAATTCCTACATGGCCATTCTCAGGCACTTCTGTGGTTTCTAACACAACAATAACCCTTGTGTCTTTGCTGCCGCATGGACTTCCATCACCTACCTTGACCGAGATCGCAGACCGAAGGACCTCGCTACCACACTGTCCTTCAAACATTGGTGTGCCACCCCCGGGTTTATCTCTAGTGAGCCTGGTTTTACCCCTTTCCCCCTTCAAATCTATTTTAGAGCTCTTTCAATGAGCCCTGCTAACTCCTGTGCAAAGATCCTTTCCCTCCTTTGAGCCAGGTGTACCCCGTCTGTTGCCAGCAGGCCCGGTGTCATGTAAACTGACTCATCATCAAAAACCCCAAAATTCTGCCCGTGACACCAGGCTCAGAGCCAAGGTTCCCCCCGTTCGGGAAACCCCCTGTGCACCGCGCTGGAGCGCTCCGCTACGGATCGTGCCGGCACCGGAGCTGCTCACCTCGGCGACGGAGATTAGGGAAGGAAATTCAAGCCAAGGTCAAACGTACCGCTCCACTCCTAGTGCAAATGGCCTGACCAGCAACACCATCAGCTTCCCCCAGCAGTGGCAACAACGCGGGAAATACGCTTCTAAGAAAGAACATGTGATAAGCTGGAAACGAAAAGTAAGAGAATGCTATAAAATAAACTGCATTAAATGTAAAAGTTAACAAGGCAAGGGTAATGATTGTATTACTCATTTCTGCAGTTACATCAATTCAACAAACCTCCAGTTCTGAAATTACCTGAGTTACCTACTGTCCGGTTTCCAGTTTGGTTTCCTGGGTGACAAAGGAGCTTAAAAAGGTTTATTGACGAATTTAGCTATCACTTAGTATTAGTCACTGATCTTTGCTATGATGTCATTTGTTCTGGCTGTTTTAAGGGTGGACAAAGCATCTGAAGACAAGGGCAAAGGAATAAAGGAGATTTGTGAAAAGGAGTGATAGGAAACTCAAAGCCCTCTGAAGTCAGTGGAAAGTCCCATAATATTCACCCACCTTTTATTTATTGTGAGATTAAAAGCGAAAAAGCATTATGTAATTGTGAAACATTACTGTTATTCTGATACTCAGACAAATGCAAAGCAATAAAACACTATTATATGAAGTAGCTATCACGGGAGAATTGCTTAATGTTCTGGTTATAAAATGCTGCCAGAGGCAGGTGCTTCTCAACTGAAAACTTACAAAAAATAATTTAATCCTGTCTTTTTGTCAAAATTCCTATCCCACCTTTTTCTGTTCTGTTTCTTGTTCTACTTAGTGACGTATATCTTCCTCCCTATCTCTCAAAAGGTATTGCGTGTAAAGGTCAATTCTCTTAACGCAGGTTCTGCCCGCTCTTCAGCTGATGTATTATAGCACATTATCAAGTTTCCAAACAATTGTTCACTTTTCATTAGAATGTGCTAGGTTTCTCTCTTTCTGCAGTGTTAGTAAAAATGGTGTTGAGTTGTTGACTAGTAATACGAACAAGCAACTTCTGCCCTCAGAAGCAGGATGGAATTGATTCATCTTATTAAAAACAGACCTCATGTAAGCTGGAATTTGTGCTACAAAGGTTAGTGTTATGAATGCGCAGATAGCAAGTTCTCTGCTATATGCTAGCATTTCTGTTTTCATGAGTCGTTTTCAGTTTCTGATACATCATCTCAGGTCATGTAATTTCAGATTTATGGGATAGAAACTTAACATGCTAAGTCATGAAAACTAACTCATACCTGAAAAAGACACCCCCCCCCCCCATCTTCTATTATCTGCATTTTCCCATTTTGCTTTCTCCAAGGAAAAAAAAAAAAAAAAAAAAAGAATGGTTGGGTAGAAACCTTACTCCCATTTCAGTAGAATGAATGGAGGCAACAAATCCGAAAGAAAGCAAAGCTCCAGGTTGGCAAAGAAAGTAATGATCAGGAGCTGAGATAAAGAAAGCTCAAGAAAATGAACTCCAGACATAACAGTTGAAAAAAGTTAGGTATACTGATGACTACAAAGCTAGTTTATGTAATATATATTTTACATCCAAACCAAACAGCTCTTTGAACATTATTGAGGCTATTATTACTTTAAAATAAACATTAGAGAGCTCCAAAGCCAGAGCTACATAATACCCAATTCATATTTACATTTACATCAGAATTAGGATGCAGGTTGTCACAAGCTAATCCACCTCATTTAACACAACCACATACGACACCGTACAACAGACACCGCATTTTTACACGGCTAAAAGTACTGCCGTGCTATGCAGTTGACAAGACAGAGTTGGTGATAATGACCCTGCGCAGACGGGCTGGACCCTGCCGCAGTACGGCGAGAAAGCCCAGGGCACGTGTGCTACCACACCACACGACCTGTGGCTCATACTGAACAAGGAGCTACTGCTCCATGATGCTTTCTTCTCTCCTGCTCCCTGTTCTCCACATGCTCAAAAACACCCACCAAAAGCCTCTTGAAAAACTCTGAAATGGGACTGGGAGGGACCTGTTGGGTCACTGAACCCAACCTCCCACCATTCCCAGCAACCCTCTAATCCCAGTCAGAACTTTATCAAGCTCCACCTTGATGAATATCCTTTATTACTCAAATTTGAATGAAAATTCTGCTCTTTCTATCTTGAGCACCTCCGTGCTTTTTCTCATATTTGGGAGCAGCTGCGAAACCACTTCTCTGCTCACTCCAAAACCTCTCCTATGATGCCTGCAAAAACCTTGACAATGTCTTGGCTACTTGTGTACCGAGACTGCTGTCTATCATGTTTATAAATATTGTCTCATTTCTTCTCATACTATCTCGTCAGCCTGTACCATCTGTTGCCTCCTGTGACATGTGCAGACTGAGCTCTTCACAGCAGCAACTGACTTTTTCTTCTGTGCTTGTACAGCACCTAGCACAACCAATGCTCATCTGCTACGGCGTCCCCCAGGGCTATAACGACACAGAAAATTAATAAAGTTAATGAAGAAATCCCACTCTGCCTGCTCACCTTCCTCCTAACTTTGTAGGAGGAGCCCATGGGCAAACCACACAGGGATCTACATGGGAAGGAGCACAGCAGCAGATGGAGGGAGGTTATCAACCCCCTCTGCTCAGGATGGTGAGGCCACTCCAGTATGCGCTGCCCAGGTTGGGCCCCCAGGTCAAGAAGGACATAGAGAAATGGGAGAAGGTCCAGAAGTGGCGACTAAGGTCATCAGATGCCTGGGAGAACATGACCAACAAGGAGATCTTGGGGAAGCTGGGCCGGTTTCATATGTTGAAGAGGACACTGGGGGAAAATCCAATAGTAGCTCAAACCACTGCTTCCAAAGATGGTGGAGCAAACTCTTCTCTGTAGAGGCAGTAAATCGAACAAGGGGCACTGGCCACAAATTGTACCTTGGAAGGTTCAGATTGGACATTAGGAAAAACTTTGTCAAGAGGAGGGTGACGCAGTTCTGGAACAGGAGCCCAGAGAGGCTGTGAAGTCTCCTTCCCAGAACATTTCCAAGGCTCAGCTAAGCACTGCCAACCAACATTTCTGTTTCTACCATTTCCAAGCAATAGAAGTTAAATGCACATTTCGTCCTGATAAAATATTAAATGCAACTACAATCTTCAAACACATGCAGCTTTCCATGAAAAATGCCAGATACCCTTTAAAATTTAGGAAACAAACTATTCTCTTAATTGTTTTCAGCATATATTTGCAGCTTCTCCCCAAATTACACATATCTAGATGTTTACATTAAAATATAAAAGGGTCATATCTATTTTCTTTAGTATATTACACATTTTGAAGCAAAGTAGTAGCATAAGCACATAGTAAGACTTAATTTATTAGTTCTAATTTGAACCAAATAGGCTGCAGAGAAGGATGCACATCTGATGTGAAGTGGGCTGAGCAAACGTAAGTAAAAATCTGTAAACTTCTCTCCTCCTCCTCCTCCTCTTTTCTCAGCCTGCTCCACCCCTCTCATCATTGCTCTGGGCAAGCCCCAGCCCTTTTCCTTGCAGTTCCTAATGCTGGGTTCATCAGCCCAGATGGACTCAGCTCCTGCGGCTGGTGCCTTCCTGCCCTCCGACAGAAAAATGGCAAAGAGGAGATGGAGAAACTCTCCTTCCCTCACAGGACCAGTTATTCACAAGACTTTCCCCTCTCTGAAGTTGTCCACATAAACATGTAGCTCTATAAGCATATTATTATGTGGTTTATGCAAATAATAGCGACTTGGTGAAACCACTGCTGGTGGGTACCTGCATGCACGTATATTGAACTGAGCAGCAAAAAGAAATGCTGGACGTTCAAAACCATTACTTAGGCTGGAGAGATAAAAAGGCTTTTTATCTCATTGTTGTAAGGCACTTTATATGCTGCCAACAGGTACGACTTGGAAATCGCCGCAGGAAACCGAGCATTACAGCTGTTCTCTCACGGGGTGAAAGCCTGGCCCCTCTGAATCCATAAAAGTCCTGGGGGCCCATATTTTAGGTGAGACTCTCCGAAGCAGATGACCTTGGGTGCTGAAATTAATTCCTCCTCTAGTCCTTCACACTATTCACCTCCTGAGTACATTTCAAGACCTTACCTACTTCTCTCACATTTTACTGGAGGTCTGGTTTATTTCTTGTGTGCTGGACAAGTCGCCTTTCCCCCATTTGACTTGTTGATAAAATAATCAGTTTGCAACTGATTATAGCTGATGGTTTTGATCTCATTCAGCGTGAGCTTGTCGGACAATGATAGGAATATACAGAAATAAATACACAGAACAAACCTGTTATTGGAATTCAAGGAAAATATCGGTTACATGAGCACTATTGATGTGACTAAATACACACACATCTCTAAGTCCTAGAAAGAGTGAGCTTTTTACTCATGTAGTAGGTCAAGGATAGCCATTAGCAGCATCAGGCGCCGGGCAGCACCTTGCAGGCACGGCGGGCATCTCCCGCCTCCCCACGCACGCTGCTGCAGCGGAGGAAAAGCAGAGGACCAAACTACACAAGGTCTTTTTCTCGCACGGTTGAACAACTTGTGATGCTAAATGAAAACCAGGGTGTCTTGGACACAGCTGTGTCACTCTGGACCTGGAGCAGAGCTTGCTGGCACAGCGATCCCGAGTTACGTGGTGAAGTTCTGCAAATCCCTTTTTTTCCTTTTTTTTTTTTTGTATAATGAGTGTTTAAAAGCTTAGCAAATAGAGTCCTAAAAATGTAATTGTAGCTTGGTAGCACTATTAAATATGTATACTGTGGTCTTTTTGACAATTGTATTAATCCCTTTATAAAGTCTTCAGAAGTTCCATCACAGAAGCATGGATGCTGTTTTGATCTATTTATTACTCTTAAGTGTTCAGAGAACTGTCCCTATTTTCTAATTAACACTTTTAAAGATAAAAAGCTATGTATTAAATCAATCTGAATGATGGTTGTTTGTGAATCCCACAAGATAAGGCAATTTGCATGTTCACTTTGTACTTACAAACTAAATCTGCACATCTCCAAAGCAGCTCCTTATAATGTAAACCTTTTGTGAGTATTTGTAACTTAAAAGAAAGTTTGGCCTAGTACAGAGGCAGTGCCAATTATCTAAAGGACTTCTTTACTGAACATGACTAAGATACAAAATTATTAGGTTGTTATTTCACATTGTTTGCAGAGAAATTTGAGGAAACTACTTTAGGAACGTTAAGTGTTCTCCTGCTTTTTTTTCTTTCCTTCTTTTTTTGTACATGTAATAACATGAGTGCATTCATGAACAAGCAGCCAGTCCAAACAGCAGCCAGTTTCCACATCGTGCTCGGGTTCAGCTTCCTTTGACATGAATTAAATCACTGCTGAAATCAACTGTTCACCATCCTGACTGAGTGTTAAGCTGCAGCTTCAACTACGAGACTTAATAAACTGAATTTTAATGCAAATGCTAAATTAGAACAGTGATTTATTGCTGGAAATCCTGTTCTGATTGTTTAGCACTGTAAACATATTTAGAGAAGTAGATATTTCACGGCAGTGAAATAGTCCCCCAGCTCGGAAGTGGTTCCACCCTTGCTAAGAAAGAAATCAACAAAAGCCATTTCTCCCCACCTCTCTTGTGAAGATGCATATTATTATTTCCAGATGGTGAGAACATAGCAAGTATACCTACGAGACACGTTTTTTACTATATTTGCTCTTGAACATCTCATCGGAAATTATTTCTTTCAGTTTTTGCAATCTGCCCTCAACCACTGACGTGGCTTCTCTATAACCACTGGTCCAGGCACAGACAGCAAGCAGGATGAACATTTCTTCATGGCTTGCAGCCCCAGTAGACCTTATCAAGACACAGGCCACCTCCTCATCCTCATTTTTAGGCTTCCACATCTTCTTGCACTAGCAATTTAGTAAATGGACAGGCATGTCTTAAAATACCTTTTATACGTTTGGTACATCATCTTACTAGAGTTTCCTATTGTAGTCATATACCGCCGTAATCAGAAAGGTCCTTTTTTCTAAAAAAAAATTTCATTTTTCCCCACAAATCTCCCCGATCTCCAAATCAGTGAATTCACCCTGAATTCCAATTCTCTTTCCTGACCCTGATCACGGTATCTATCCTTGTATCACAGTCTCTCTCCATTGAACTTGTAGATACATTCAACAGACCTCCTTCAGAATGCTAGGTAAAAGCCTACATTCAGAGGTAGACCATGGTGGGTATATTTTTGTTCTGGTACTGCAACTACACGATCAAATTTTTGTGTTCCGGGGTTAATCTGGGTCAGAAGGCCCCAAGAATGCACATCTGACACTCCTAATCTAATTCTGGAAACATGAGATTTGCAGACAGCAAATCTCTTTCTGGGAGCAGAGAAGAATGTCAGACCCGCTGGGACACTAAAACGACTTTCAACTGTTTTTCACTTATATAGCATTTAATCTGAGGACCTCAAAGCACATTAATTTGCAGACCTCTCTACACACCTGTGACACAGCACATGCATTATTCTACCTCATAGAGAAGGGAAAATGGGGCACCTACCTCCCCAAGTTCATTCAAGGCCAGAACTATACATGGACTATCTAGAAAGGATCCAGGAAAATAACTCAGGAGTCCGTAGTCTCGGTGATGACAGAAAACCCACTGAGACTAGGGAAGGAAAGGCAGAGAGTTTGGCTCATCGCAACACGTGTGTCATGGGAATTTGCCAGTGGGTTAAATGAAGAGATGGGCTCTCACCTGGAAGTAATAGCAAGAAAAGTAGAGATATGACATAGACTAGGAATAATTAACAAAGAGCATGGAAGTATAAGCTTAACAATTCTTAAGGGTTTTGTTTGGGTTTGTTTTTTTTTTTTACCCAATATCACAGACTTTTAAGTGATGCATAAACTTAAGACTTGCTGACAAGAGCGGCACATCAGAGAAGAGACAAAAGCCCAATTCTCATTGAAAGCTGATGAGATAAATCTAGGTTATCTTTAAACTGGGTGGCTTGAGACCATGTCCAAGACTTTCATCTTCTAGACACATCCTGACTCCATCGTGGGACAAGAACCAGATACAAACTTACCTTCTTCCTTCTCTAGAGAGCCCATCTTCCATGGATGAGAAACCTGGCTATGTAGGAGACACAGCCATGTTCAGCTAACCTCTTGGTGTGGTAACTGAAGGACAAGGACTTTGGGCCACACTGCCCAACTGATGCAAAGATCAGTTACATGGGACCACAAAGTCCATTCTCCTCCTAAACTCAAAGCAGCGAGCAGAGTTTTTTCACCTCTACCTTCCCAATTTACAATTTTAACTAATCATAGCCAGCTTCCACCCTCATTATACCTGCCACTGCCAGCCAAAATTACTCTGCATGTTATCAGCTATTTGCCCTCATTTCACCACAACCGTTCAAACCATTCAGCAGCATCTCTACATCACCATGGGTCACAGCCTAGTGCCGGGTCATAGTCCTGGTGGAAACCTACCTCCCAGATCTCAGGCTCCCTTCTGGGAGACAGAGCACCACACAGAGCAAATTGTAATCTTTTCTGAAACAGAATAAAATAGAAATAGCTGGGATTATATTGGGTAGAGATCCATATAAAACTTTTCACCAAAACCCATTCTAGTCAAGCAATGCCTCAAATACTGTTATACCACAACGGCAGCTTGGTAGATTGGATAAATTGACAGCCTTGTTTCACATTGTCATTTATTAATTTTTCCCATCATAGAGGAAACTTAGGCAGGCTGGTAGACATTAGCCAAGCCAAGCAGACCGAGTGGGCACAAACCATGCCAAGAACAGGCCAAGAGGATCCCTTGGCACAGGGCTGGGGCAGCTCTGCAGGAGAGTCTAGCAGAGCCGTGTGGAGTGTCTGTTAAAGGTGCCTGACTTACATGGCATGAACTTGACACGCAGTCAAGAAAGCAATGAGTCATGAACACAAACTGGTCTTGGTGCTTTACTCGGGCAGCGTAAGGAAGTCAGAAAAAAAAAAGGTATTGCATTTCCCAGACTGGGGTCTGCCAAGCTTTGGTGAGGGCAGCCTGAAGATCTTCCACAATAAAGATCTGCCACGGTGGGGAAGAGCGAGCACAGCCCACAACATAAGCATCAGCTAATTTTTCTGGTTGTTTTTTGTTTTTTTTTTTAAAGGAGGAACTAAAACGGCCGTCCCAATCCACACGCTGTAGGAGACAAAGCATATTGATGGTTCGGTTACTAAACACACTGTGAATTTTCACAGTGGATCAGCAGAAAGTTATGAAGCACAGGTGTTCCTGTAATTGTGATACATTGGGAAAATTCATACTGTTAAATGAGCCTCAGCTTCACACTTCCACCTGTGTGATGTGGAAATGTACTGTGGGTACACGGGGCTATAATAGACGATATGTAGGAATGATTACTGGCTGGTTCAGGACCTGCTAGGGTTTATTTCTCTTAATTTGTCTGAGTGTATAATTTCTGCATTTATATTTACTGCCATCATAAAGGGGGAAATGTGTGTTACACATGCTGGTAAAAATAATGATAACATGCGAAAAAAAAGTTAGTATGCTGAATGGAAAAGAAATCCTGAAAGCCTGCATGCCAAAGGAAATCTAGAGAGTCTGTAGGAAATGGAAGGTATTTCAGCAAGAGAATGAAAGCAGCTTTTTTCTTCTTCACGTTTCAATTCCACTCAACGGTTTCTTGTTTGCATTTTTTATGGGGGCGGGGAGGGAGAGGAGGATTCTAGAATGGGAAACATGGGAAATGCTAAAATGCAGAAAGATGAGGCCTGGAAGCAGGTGGAAGAAAAGATATACTTGGATTACCTGAAACTGAACATGAGAAACAAACGGAGAACATTGGCGTACAGCTAGATTTATTTTCCTTTAACAGGTGTTTGTTAGAATGAGAATTGGAGAGGCAGAATTTCTTAATTTCGTTCCAGACCTGTCAGAGCTTCTCAAGCGACTGTTTCAGGATTATGAATACCAAAAAAGAACCAAAAGATCAAATGAAAAGGAAGATGATTAAATAAATCTTCCTGCATGCCTTGGAGGTGCCAGCTCTGGTGCTTGACAAGGAACACAAATTCTGACTACTCATGAGAGCCTTTCAAGCTGTCCTGGAGACAGCAGACTGCTCTTTGCTAAGGTTAGCTGACATGACAGAATATCTCTAAAATAACTAGTTTTCAGAAATATTCCCCTTTTAAAAACCATAATCATCACCTTGAAGTGACACCTTTAAGAAAGCGAAGACTTGAATGCAACATCTCAGATTTTGCGTACTCACAGCTCCTTGCCCTGGGCAACAGCTTGATGCTCCATAGCTGGAGTTTCAAAGTGGCCTTCAAAAGTAGCCCCAACTGATAAGAACTGTCAAAGGGACAACTTACTCATCATGGGGATGTCAAAGCAGATAAGTGTTGCAAGGCATAGCCTCTTCCCTAATCACAGACAACACCACCTCTGTCCCAGGGAATTCAGTAGCACTGGAAAAAGGAGGAAAAAAAGGCTGGAATCTGTTTTGGCGAGAAAGATTTTCTGAGCAGACGTGACAAATGCAACCACTTCAATGTATGCTGCGTGACAACTATTAAATATCTCATTTAACAGGGTTAAATGAATCTAAGCCTAATGTTTTAGCCACAAGATTTTTTCCCTCAGATATCACCATTTTCCTGCAACTTTGTCTACTGAATTTCTCATTACTCTCTTCTCTTGGATCTTTACCCACATCTAAGCCCTTTCTGAGACTCTCCTTTGTTCTTTCTTCTCTCTAGCTTTTCATCGTTCCCCCTTCCTTCTACCCTCTGTCTCTTTGGAGTCCTTTCTGCAGCCTTCTCCTCCCTCCCCCCATCCCTCCCTCTCTCTCCCCCCCCCGAAGTTTTTATGCTTTATCCCTCTGATAGTTCTGGAAATTTTAGCTTCCTCAGCTCAAGTGCCTTTGGACAGCTCAATATATCTGCTATCTGCATGGTCTCTTCTACCTCTTCAGCCCCAGTAACCCACCTAACAATATCTCACTTCCCAAATGCTCTTCTTGTCCCACCTTGTAAAGTCACTCTCCTTCTGGACTGGTTTGATGTAGCTGAGCCTCATTGGTCTCTCCTAACCCTGCATAAATTCACAGCTGGCAGTGACTTACTCAGCAAGCTTTGGGTCATTCCATTGCTATCCCTGCTGCTCCAACAGTCATCTTGGTCCTAAATGGGATGAGCCACCACACTTGTTCTTACCTTGGACTAGCAGCAGACAGGAAAGTGGTTTGGGTTTTTTTGGTTTTTGGGGGTTGCCGTGTTTTTGTTTGGTTTGGGGCGGGGGGGGGTGTTTGTTTGATTTTTTTAATATAGATATATTAAAAAAAGACAACATCAAATCTAGGCATCTCAGTCTTCACATTCACATAATATGGCAGGACTGGTGGTATTATAAGACTTGTCATTTCTGGCTCACTTTCCTCATTTCAGGTCTTCTCTCTCAGTATTTGTCCCAGTCACAAACAAGGCAAACAGACAAGGCATGTAGAAGCTCATGCAGGCCACAACAAAGTTGCTATTGGTAGCAACTAACAAGAAGGAGGAAGGCAAAAAAAAGAAGAAAAAAAATAATTTCCTCTCTTGGTAAGTGTTGTACTCCTATAATACAGAAGTGACTTTGCTTGTTCATGGCCTTGCTTACTCCTGGCCTCATCAAACATTGAGTCAAGTTTAATTTTTAATTCTGCATAACAAGGAACCAAGTAGTCCCTAACTTTACACCTTTATTGACCGGCAGATTATCCCCACAGGTAGTGGTCAGAGTGGCTGGAACCCATGTTATTTATCAGCTTAAAGTCAAAAGCTCTTCAGATGGAGAAATGCTCACATGTTAAGATATTACCAGTATTTGAAGTATCCATATTTATTGATCTATTCAGTGTTTGAAACTGTTTTACCCTTTAAACCTCTTCCCTCCTCTAGAAAATGGATTCATATATGACTGGAAAAATCATTAGTTGCTAGCTTTTAATAAACCTGATTTGTGTGTTTTCATTTCAAATCTAAAATTCATCCCTGTTGGCTAGTCTTGCAAGTCTCTATTTACTTTCCGCTGTCCCATTGGATGCTGTGAGCCACCGTTCCCAGTGGCCTTCTTTGCAGACCTCCTTTCTGTCCCACAGCCACGGGTCCACCTTGTCATCAGTTTCCTGTCACTCATGTTCAATTCCTGGCCTCCCACTGTCATTCTTTCAGCGTCTTGGATCACTTTTTCCTCTCCTGTTCCTCACAGTCCACAGGATATTATTTGCTCCCAGTTCCACCACCTTTTTTATGGTCAGACTTCCTTGTTGAACTTGGTTTCCATCTTATGTCCCATGTTCCTTTACCTGATTTCTGTCCTATTCCTTAGCAATTGGAATAGCTCTCTTTCCTGAGAGTACTATCACTCCCATCACATTGCAAATAATGGAAAAGGGGCAGATGGAGGACATCTCCATGAGGACCAGCCTCATATTTCTACACATAGGGGTTAAAGAAAAATTGTAGCTCTGCCAACTTCACTGCTACTGAGGGGAAAAAAAAAAAACCAAAAAACCAAAAAAAACATAACTACTTTGGATACATACAAAATCTAAAAAAAAAAAAAATGATAGTGGTGACCATGAGAAACTTTCAGTCACCAAATAAGGTGAATTTCACATTAAAACTGTGAGACTTGGCCAATTGTTCTCAGTCTCAGGCAGTCCATGGTGCTTACAGCCTTGGAAGCGCTACACTAGCCTCAGTTATATGGAGGCTATAACGGAAACCCTTTTTGTACTGAGCACCAAACAGCGTAGCAGCGAAGGTCTCCACAATTCGAGGGCCTTTTTGTGCTACTTGCACTTTTGCCACCTCCCGCTTGTGCTCCGTCTCCTGCTCGTCATCCAGATGCCATGGTGACACGCTGCTGCCGCGACGAGGAGGGCGAGTGGTGTCCAGGTGCCAGCGGGATAACGGCCTTTGACAACAGATGGTTATAATATTACATTACAACCTTGGCACCATGGCTTACTGACTGGACTGGTAAAATCCCACACAGCCTTTTGAAGCTTTCTTGGGTCTCTCGTTCTCCACTCATGGTCTGCAGAAGCAAAGGGCTGCTCTCGTGGCAGTCAGGAAATGACCTGGTGATGGGCTTAGCGGAAAGATGGTACACCTCTCCTCTCCCAAAACCAAGCTGGTTTGGGCTTGTCCACCACAACAGTCATGGTATGCTTTGCAGAACATTTAGAATCATATTTGAAAAGGTACGGAAAATTAAAGGAAAGCTACAATATAGTATTTTTGATCCCCCCACTCCTTTTCTTCTTTAAAACAGAACTTCTTGTAAAAATATTGCAAGTCCAAAAAGTCCTTTACATTAAGAAGTTGTTATAACACCAGGTAAAATAATTTATGGCAAATTATTCTCAAGTCTCAGTTTTCCTAATATTATCCTACTATTTCAGAGACATGTATCTCCTGTACATTGTACAGACCTTCAGAATATAACACTGTTCTCGGAAAAACGGGATGGGAAATGAGCATAAGCATTTTTAATGTAATATACGCATTTGACATTGCTTCACAATAAAGAAAAATAGGTAAAAAGCTGAAGTTGATAACAACGTCCAGAGACTCTAATGCAGAGTATCATCAAAAGGAGTTAATTCCAGTGATTTTGCTGAAGCCATTCTAGGATTCTACTGTAGGTTTGGAAAAATGGAATGAAGGAGTAAAATGAATATATTTCTATACGGGGTTTGAGAATAACATATCCACATTTTTTGCTTTCAGTTGCTATTCAAGAATCTTAACACAGTTCTTAATCGTAGCGTTTAAGTGCCTTTGTTACTCCATTGTGTGTCAAATAATGTCATTACAATTGTTATGCTTACACACCAAGTTTTGCCAAAATCCCCCACTCACTGCTTCTTCATTAAATAACAACAAACCGTGAGGGTTAGTTCTGCATCAGCACTTCAATTTCCTCATGAAAAATTGGCCTTCTTTTTTCTTGGCTTGCGAGCACCCCGACCAATATCACTCATGCCTTGTTATACAACAAAAGGAAATAACGGCGCCTGCAACAGCAATCTGGCTTCGCCTGCCCGTGCTGGATGCCATTTTGACTCGTGCAGCCCAGGCAGCGCGCGTTGCTCCCCCACCGCCTTTGCGGAGGCAGGACGAGGTCTCAGTCTCCCGAATCCACTGGAAAGGGGACGTTACCCAAACACGCTGGCTAGGTGGGTGCGGAGAAGCATACACGCTACAAAGAGATGTGGAAACAATCATTGCATCCCTTTTGCATCCATTTTTTCTTGTGAAGATAATGATGGCAGAGAGGGATAAATGACAAGCACTGAACGTGCACTATGTGCTTCTTGCAGCTTCCCAAAGCAAAACTCTAATCACCCAACGAGGTGAGTAGGTTTGGACCTGGCACCTACATGTCCTGGGAACTTCAGTAGGACCCTGTGCATGCATGCACGCTCCTCCACACCTTGCCCATCAGTTCTGCGGTACAGATCTGTTGGTGTGCTAGTAAGGAAGCAGACAAGTCACCAAAACCAGGTCTACAAGAATTTAACATGTTTGTAGCTCAGCACTTAAAGACATGCTTTATTTAAAGCACACAGTCACTTGACTATAGAGTGTCCATCAAAAAGAAGTCCTAACCTCACGTGAGATTTCCTACCATTAGACAAGCAATAATCGGTCAAACCAGTAGCTCCATTGACTTCAGCGGCACCGTTCACACACCTACGTAAGCATAAGCCTAAATACTTTACTAGCTGTGGACCAAACCCAAAGCCTGTATCGCAGCTTTGCTGCGAGGCACCACCCTGACCCTGAGAGGTGTTAATGCCACGTGCACCTTTGAAGCTGGAACCCACGAGACCCGGAGCGATACCCGAGAAGCGTCAAAAGCCCTCAACTCCTTACTGAGCAAATCACTCCGCCAGATCAAGCTCGGTCAACGCGGACCTGCACCAAAGGTGTCAACAGAACAAGATGTCACTGGCTTCAAAGGAGGCAGGATTGGGCCAAAAGCCAATTTTTTTTTTTTTTTTTTTTTTTGGCTGTTATCTAACAAAAATCAGAGAGAGATTTTCGACTGAATTCCCTAAGTGGAAGTTTGTGACAAACACCTTTCACGCGTTCCTTTTTCTGGAAGAAGTGAGGGAAGGTGGCTCGGTGGCTCACATGCTAATCTTCTCCTGCTGCTGGAGCTACAGATCAGATGGCAGTTTGATAATTTTTAGCACAGCTCTTGTTTAGCCCAACACAGACACAGAAAATGAAGCACTCATTTGCTGACTAGAAAATCACAGTTGAGGTCGATTGATGAAGCAGTGCAAAGAAGCCTGTTCTGTCCCCAGCTTGTGGATAAACAATACCAACCATCACCCTTCACTAGTTATATATTCAACTCCTGAATATTTAAAAATCCAGCTAAGCTACTGTATGGCTTACCAGCGATTTGTAGGGAAAGTGTCAGATTATTTTACATTTAGTAACACTCGAAGCAGCCAAGCTGCCCTATGTGTCTAACACAGAATAAAATCATTACAGGGAGGGGAAAAAAAAAAAAAAAGAAGAAAAAAAAGAAACCCAAGCAATACCAAAAAGCACGTTAAATGATAAACCATGGAAGTGGATTTTCCATTACTCTGTAAAACCTTAGGAGGCCATGAGTTAACTGAAGCAAGCAGAACAAAAAAAAAAAAAAAGAAAAAAAGGAGCAAGGAAGGTACCATAGCTACTTTCTTGAAAACAAAACCAATCTTTTCATTCCTGCCATTTGTTAGAATTCTTCCTCCAGGCAAGCTGGACAGCTGCACTAGTAGGTTTTTTAGTCATGGGTTGTAAGCCCCACCTGGCTAGATTTGTTTAGCAGACAGCTGGCAGAATGAAATAAAAAGAACAGGGACATACAAACTGCTTCCAAAACAAAAAGCCGAAAGAATACTTTTTGGATGCTTTAGCTTTCGCCGAGTTTATTGGGTGTATGTTTGGGGGAGATTCTTCCCTTAATTTTTACCGTCCTCCATCTCTCTGCACCCCAAAAATATTCAAAAAAAGCCGAAGCGAGACTGCAGGCTGCACGAAGCAGATCAAAAAGGAAGGGAAAAGCCCCATCGCAGCCTATTTATTTTGTACATGTGCACACATATATGAATGTATATCCACACACACACGCTCTCCCTCAATTATGGTTTACAATTCCCCAAGACTGACATTGGTTTTAAATTAACTTCTCTTCTTTTTTTTTTTTTTTTTTTTTTTTTTTTGTTGGCAACTTTCTTCCTCTATTTTCTAAAGCCAATAAGATAGATTTTCTTCATCTGGAATGTTCTTTCTAGCTTAAAGATAAGAAGGAGTTTAAAATTGTGGGAATGGCATCCCTCCTGCATCTGTTTCTCTCACAAACCTATCAAATATCTAATTTTTGGCATTACTGCTGGCTCCAACAGGGGATGACATAAACCAGCTTTGTGGTTACATGTTTCACTTTTAATCTCATGAAAATGAAAATCAGTGCTGAAATGTCCCTTTACATGTGACAATGTGGGACTCTTTTCCAAAAACCAAAGGAAAGGGGCGTTACCCTGGTTAAGCTTAATATACAGCATATGTATAAATTTGCTTTTAGTTTGGATTTAGCTTGATCCTAGCAGAGGCATTTCGGATTTTTTTTTTTTTAATTATAATTATTATTATTATTATTATTTTGTTTTACTGCAGAGATTTTAAACAGTTTTGAAAGTATCACAGTCGCCGCACGAAGGAAGATGCACAATAAACGTAAGATAGTACTCAGCAGACGAGCAGGCTGTTATGTGACAACAAGTCTTCTGCAAGTAATATCATTTTCCACACGGCTATATGGTCACATTCCCGTAACATGTTTCTGTAGTTAGTGTGAAGGGAATCTGGTTTTTGCATGAGTTCTTTATTAAGAGCTAATGCAGTAATACTGGATGTACGACTACAAACCAAGATCGCTTGGATACTGTCTTGATTGGAGAAACTTTATGAAAACAAACTCCAAATGTTTAAAAATAAAAATCTGCCTTGACCCTATTTGAAAGGGAACATGTGAGAAAAAGAATATTTAAGCTTGCAGTATGACCAGTACCTATGAAACCCAGATGATCTGAGGTTCAAATAAGCCCAAGCTAACCTGAAACGCAAGCCCACTTTTATATTCCGTGGAAACGTAACAAATATTAGCTACAGGAAGGCCCTGAAACCAATCTAAGCCATTACATAGCACAGCACTCGCCCTCCCGAGCAGAAGCCGTTCTTGGCTGCCCTCCATCTCTGCCTATACATCTCCACCGAGCATAGACTCCACGGAGCCTGGCGCGATACGTGCGTTTGAGAGTCCTCTCTCTACCAAAAACATCGATATTGATATCATATGCTTCAAATGGCAGGAGGAGGGGGCCCGTAGGGCTCAATCCCCTGGGCTGAGGGAAACCCAACGCCCTCCCCAGGGACAGAAAGCGGGGCCTGTCCACACTTCCATCACGCACGACATCCATCTCTCAAGCCAGCGGGCCGGTGGGAAAACAGCCTTTGGAGGGGTAACATCGGTCGCTCAAGGTGCCTTCATGGCCAACTGTTTGCTTAGCAAATACACAACCATGCATCTTTTGAGGTCCTTCTGTTGCTTTGTTGAAGGCAAAGCCTGTGAAGTCTTCTGTGTTGTCCCACGCACCCCTCCCAGGCCCTGGCTGAAAGAAGAAGTCACACTAATTTTGTGTATCTCGCATTTCTCGGGTTAATTCTCTATAAGAGTTCACCCTGCCCTAGATGAACCTGCAACTCGGCCAACTTCTTTAGGAAGGAAAATTGATTCTTGTTTACTCCTTTCAATAAAGAGAATCATGATGAATTTTAATAGGCTCACCCCCCACTGCTAGAAGATCTCCCTCCTTTGGCTGCGTGAGCTTTGAAATACGTAAATCAGAAATAGGCCTGGATTTAAAGAAAAAGAAGATGAAGAAGAAATTCCTCAAGTTTAAAGCTCATCCTTAACACTTGGCCAAACATCCGTGTTTCTTCCCGCGTACCTCACCCCAGCAAACACTTTCTATATTATGAGAGACCCTGCCTGTAAACTGATCTCTGCTTTTTAGTTGGACGACTAATGATGGCAAAACAACTGAAAGTGTTTCATATTTATGTTGGAAGATTAACACAACTCATTTCAACTCTGTTGAACGGACACACTTGACTCGGGAGAGAAGTATGAAAAAAAAGTCAACAAAACTCACAAATGCTGAGGGAAAAGGGACATCAACTCTTAAAAATATTTCCTAGTATTACCGTCCGTACGGCATAAACAAACAGGCAGAGTGCACACATATTGGCCCCAGTCCTGTAATTTGGATGACAAGGGAGATCCTTTTGCCTAGGCAGTGCAAAACTAATTTCACCGCACTGGCACATAATGCGATGTGATTGCTCCCTCAGTTTTATATTACAAGGTCACTGGAGCAAAAATTTTTGTGGTTTGTACAGTACCAAGCACTCCAAGAAAACTTATTATATAATGATGTTATATTTAGTATAAATAAACCCATACCTACTCTATAATATGGGGGAAAATACTTTATTTGTCTGACGTAGCAACCCTGCAAAAATGTAAAGGACAGTTTGCCGAAAAACAGGTTTTGATAAAGAGATTTTGATCATTTCTTATAGTACAAAGTTTACTTCGCTTTCCTAAGAACTCACAAATATTTGGAAACTTTGAACTGAAGTATTTCCACACATGGATTATTTTTTTTCCGTGCATCAAAGAACTGAATCCAGAATTCAACTTTTAACAATTCTGACAAACAGAACGTTACAATCTGGCTAAACCATGCAATATTGCAACCCTATTAACGCTAAACTGCTGATCACTTCAATAAGCAAAAGACATTCCTTTCCCTTGGCTCTTCCAATGGGCAGCATCACCCAGACCTCTGCCGAGATCCCTGGTTCAGTCTTGCCCAGCATCAAATTGCTTTGAAATTTTTAAAGTAAAACATTTGAAATACCAAAGTTGATTCTACTTCAGTTCAGAACAGATCTACTCAATATTACGCAAAATAAGATTTTTTTTAATAAAAATACTTTCAAAACAATTATAGAAATTCTGTCAACATGTTTATTTACCAAAACACAAGCTTATAAAAATGATGGGTGTTCCCATAACCGCCTCAACAATAAAAGTTCATGTTTTTTTTTTTTAAAAAGCTATGCAACAACAACAAACACTTTTTTCAATTCTATTTTTTTTCCACTCCAAGCAGAGAGTTTTATCTGGCAATAATAACTAGGCTCAATTCCTTCAGCACCTGTATTTTCTGAGGAGCCAGTAAAACAAGTACCGATTCAGCTTCATGTACGAGTTTTATTGTAATCTCAGCCTCAACCGATGGGACTTTGGAACCAAAGTATTTTGATTTTTATTTTACTTTTATCTCATACGCTTAATAGCAGCACAGTTACACCAGCCCAATGCTTTATGGGGCATATACAGCACCAGGCAGCTAGTAACGTTAGGCACTATGATTGCATATGGATTCATCGCACCAGACTTTAGGACTGTAGCTGAAATAACTCATTCATAATTACAGAAGTACTTGGAAACTGCATCTCGCATCTCTTTGTCAGCTTCATTTTACCTCAGATGACCCCAGAAAAATACATTTTGAGATACCTTTCCATATTATTGTTTCGATACTTCATTTGTTCAGTAAAAGTAATATAAAATGGTGTCCTTCATCCTCATTGGGATGA
The DNA here is from genome assembly GCA_009819775.1 of Phoenicopterus ruber ruber. Lineage (NCBI taxonomy): Eukaryota > Metazoa > Chordata > Aves > Phoenicopteriformes > Phoenicopteridae > Phoenicopterus > Phoenicopterus ruber. The sequence continues at coordinate 39,243,604 of CM020220.1, forward strand.
GCGACAATATTCATGCAAAACTGATGCACACACGGCATGAGATGTAAACGATCCAAAATGAATACTATCAAAAGGTAAGGAATTATGGCAATTTTGATTTGGAAATGCAAAGGCTGTCTTGTAATCGTTGCAGCTAAACTGCCCAGGTTCAAGGTAGGCACGTACTTGTTGAACTGTGTCCTCTGTCAGCTCCATCCCACAATTTTACCCCCGCAGTATAACTGGGTATTTACAGAAATCACTTCCCCAAGCAAAACACAAAGCCGCTCTTCTCAGTAGACCCGGCCGCAAGCACGGCGCTGGCGCCCGTGTCCGTTTGAAGGCAGCACCCATATCAACGTTGTAATGAGAGTCAAATCCCATGTAATTTACACATTAAAAGGAGAGAGCAATGCATGAAAAAAAATCAGTTTGGCTAATGAAAAAATCAGTTTGTCTAATGAAATTAAAGTCCCTAATCAAATATTGGCAGGAAAGATATTTAGAAACTCTCCTAATGTCATCCAGCTAATTCTCCCCTATTCCAACCAGGAGGGAAAGCAGTTGACTTTTATTCCCCACTGAACCTCCCACCCTCAAATCGCCAGAAAGACCCTGTACTGAAGAGAATAATTAGGGCAGATTAAGGCAGATTTAGCTGCCAGCTACGCCCGTACAGCACAGGTAATTCTCTTTACGTCAGAGGTTGCATGACAGCCCAGGAGCCGCAGCCCCATGCTCCAGGTAGGTAATGTACCTTCTACAGAGGCTTTCCCAGCACGGACTCGTCTTTGAAAATATTCTTCCTCACCTGACAAGTACGCCCGTAGCAAACCACACACTGCCAAGGTACAGGGGAACCTGTGCTCCTGCGTCGCTGCCTCGACTAGGTGAACTTTTAACTTCCAACTTTTTTCTCCAGAAGGTTTTTAAAGAACTAGTCAATTAAAGTATTAGTCCATAAGAAGAACAAAAACCAAGAAAAACCAGCTTGAATTACTTTGTCCTATAAAGCATTAATTTTCCCATCACCCACCAACCTCTGCTGTTACCCTCCTTAGGTCTCACCCATCTGCCTCTCCTGGTTTTGTCCTTTTTCCCTTCCTACTTTCTGCCGTTCTCCTTGATAGTATCGCCTGGTGTCTCTTCATTCCCACCCCCAGCCATCAGCCACCCCTTTGTGCCGCACCCTGAACCTGGAGTCACCACTGACCCACACCACGCGCTTGTCCCATTACTTCTCACACCATCGTCCTACCCTTCGTTCCTCTACCCATTCTTCCATCTTGTGTTTCACCTCTCTCCTTTCAACTTTTCATATTTCCTAGGTTTGGGGAGGGAAATGCTGGGAAGCCAGGCAGGACAGACGTCCCAGTCTCGGCTCTGGCAAAAGCCTCCTCCAGACCCCCAGCAACATGACTAAAGAAAACCACCGTACACATGAAAAAGTTGAATGCTTTACATCTTCATCCATGTACAGCCCATTCCCTAAATGAGAAATTTCTTCTGATAGATAACACGCACCTCTCTCTATACAGTTACTTTTTTACAGTTTCTTTATACAGTTCCTTTTGGTTTTCTTATGACCTTTGAAATAATTCTAACAAAACAAAGTCCTAAGGCTGACATAGGTCTGTTTTATTAACAGAATCTGATATAAAGCTTTCTTGGATAACTAACTCCTGATCCCCAGCGGATGAAAACCTAAGCAAATGAGGAACCACTCCAATACTGCCCACCAATATTAGGAAATCCATGAAGTTCATTGTACGACATGCCGAATATTCCAAGAAGAATTGGGAGAGGAAGAGGTCAAACAACAGAATAAAGAAAGGATTACCACTGACCGTCATAGCTAGCACCAGCTTGCTGGGCAATGCTTTATTAGTAGGCTGCAGTTTTGATGATGGCCTTTTATTGTTTTTTGTGGTAACGCTTTATTTTAAGTATCTTATCATTATGAATTCATTTAGTATTGATTGCAGTGGCTCTGATCATAAAGAATTAATTTGGCATGCCATGAATGTCATATGCATTCATATAAAAAAATTGCTTTAATTCAAGATTAATTAATATGAGAAAATGTTATTGCTTTTGTAATATCATCATCTTAATACATCTCATTTTTTTCCAGTAGTTCGGAAGCCCACTCTTAGTACTTTTACTAGAATTTCTTCATTTTTTATACAAGTTTTTCAAAGAGTCACTTGGAGCCTGATATATTTTATTTTTTTATGTCTTCAAGGCTTTGGGATTAAGGTTTAAAAAAAACCTCCCACAGTGCCCAGTGCCCCCAAATCTCGCACATTTATTGCTCTAAGGCTAAGCAGGTTTTCTTACCTATTTGATGACACTGAAACAAGCAAAGGTAATTTAAAGCTTGCTTTTTTTTTTTTTTCCTAGTACAACAGAAAGACTTGTGTCTTGAGTGAGAACTGGCAAACACAGAAGGGATTACCTGTGACTTCAAACCCTCTGTAGATATGTCAAAACACACTCCGAGCAAATTGAGCCTTGACTAGAAGCAGGTATGTGCTTTGGATGCTGTGTCTCATTGCATCTGTTACCGGCACCGTGTCAGCCACGTCTCCATCCGGCTGCTTCTGACTGTGATGCGACATGACACAGTTTGATAACAAAAGGATGTAATACACCATAATGACTCCAGGCAGGCAATTGCAATGCGATGGGATGTGCTGCCATGTAGTAGCAGGTGACATACCTCTTCAATCAGTCATGGACTAATCGCTAAAGCCTCCAGTTTAGGTTCACTTTGGAAAAAATCCTAAAGTCTTGATGGTTATTTTCAGCCGAATGTTTCAATATTGCTTCCTGCTGCGCTCACTCTGGCTTCCCTTCACTGTTGCTGAATTTCCAGGTAGCAGCTGAAGCTATACCAAAAAAACCCCCACCCCAAACCAATAAATGCCTGGTATCCGAGCTACGCACAAACTGCTCCTCTTTGCTAGGGAACACGCATGCATTCACCCTTAAAAATTAACAAAGAGAATGGTGCGAAGGTAAGAGGCTATCCTTTATTTGTGCTATGGGAAGCAATAATGGAGATTTACAGTTCTTCAATACAGCAAAGGATTTCCCAGAATGCTGACTAACCGAACCACTCTGTACTTTATCGATGCACCGACGCACTGGAAACACAGGTTTATTAATAAATAGCTTGACTGAAGTGTGAGATGGAGAGGGAGCTTGGAGAAGGACACTGACTCCATGAAAAACAGGGAAGTGTGGAAAAAAGAAAACACACACTTACTGTATGAGGCTGGAGAAATATGATCAGGAGATTAACTTTGGGGATGAGGAGAGAAATTCAAGTGCCTGGGGAAAATGCTGAAGAGTGCGGGGAGATCTATGGGAGGTCTGTGCCTGCAAAACGTTTCCCCTCCTGTTTCTGATTTGTGTAGCTTTAACAATCCTGCCATTTAATTAATTTCTTTTGTAAAGAATGTCACAGATGTAGACATCTACTTTTAAAAAAAAAAAAAACAAAACCCTGGTGCATACATGTAAAATGTCAGACCCAGGTTGCATTGCACGCAGCGCAATGGAGAGCGAGCTCAGGGCCACCGGTAGGGATGAGCTCCACTCGTACCTCTGCGAGCTCTGCTGTTCCCATGTCCCCGGAGCATCCTCCCCTGTACAGAAACCAGCGGATCTGGGGACGAAGCCACCCTCCCGTGCAGCTCACTACCATTTTGCCAATGGACTTTCATTTGCTTGCGTCTCAGCCGCCGGTACTCAGCTCCCGTGGCTCAGCGGGACACCGAGCAAAGCGAGAGGAATAGCAGGGGAGAACATCCCTCGCATCTTCCCTTTCGACTTCAGGCAGCGTGGGGAAGCGTATCAACGTGTAGCAGATGTGCTGAGACCAAAGTGATCTCTTCCTCATGATTACAGTTGGTTATACCTGGGGATGAGCAATTTAATTCAGGCACAAATGCGCTAAGGAGAGTGGTACTAAAGTAAAATAAGTGGTACTAAAGGCTTTGTTCCGTGCACAGTAATATGGTGTTTTATTTCACTAGACCTGGCTCACACATAAAGAAAAGAGGCACAGTTTGATACACGCCTTCTCCGATGAGTACTGCTAAGTAAGTGTATTTGTTCTCAGTGTTGTTGTCATAAATATCATGAAATTTCTTATTTGAAGTGGGGAACTAATGATTCTTTCTCCTTAATGTGCTACAGTGACTCTGCACCCTATTGTTTTCTACCATTTGAGAATGCCCAAGGATGTCATTATAACTTCATGTATCAATATTAAACCTTTGCAAACAGTCGACTAAATGAGCAGTTATCTTTGTTTCTGAAAAGAGTGCACCTTTTTTTTTTTTTAAACTTCATTTATCAGTAACTAGGTGTAGTCAATTGCTCTCCAGTATTGATCACAATATCTATAGCAGTCACAGAGTACCTTTGCTCAAGGTCATTGTAAGGTCGAGTTATGATCAATATGAATTGACTGTCTGCAAATAAATTTAAGTAGCTGATATAACTGAAAGGAGCACCTATTTAAAATTAAGGTGGACCATGTGTCCCTGTGTTAGAAAGGATCATGGACTATATAAGCATGGAGGAGGTACAAGTCGTCTGAACACGCACCACCAGTTCAGCAGTTTTTCCTGCAATTAGAGGTGGATAACTATGGATCTAATCCTGAAAATGTTTGCTCCTGGGAGCAAAAAAGCCCAATGTCTTCAGTCTTAGTCTGTAATGAACTGACTCACTTGGGATCAGACCCACTGCCTTGAAAGTAAATAAGTTAATATTAAAACAATATATGCAGGGTCTCCACTGCTATGCTTCATTTCCCATAGGCTTTTCATACTCCGTGGTCTGTAGAGAATCCAAAGAAGGCCAAACTTTTCCAACATTGATACGTACCCCTTGTTCTTCAGTCCCTAGTTAGACATCACTGCCTACGGGCAGCCGTACTAAAACACTTTACATTGAAGCCAACAATCTAAAATGTGTTTGTTGTTGGGTTTTGTTTTGGTTTGGGGTTTTGGCTTTTTTGGGGTTTGGGGTTTTTTTTTTAATCAGTAGATTTCTATAGGCCCTGTGGGAGTTTCAGAGAAGATCTACCTGAGGATTTTAGAGTCTCTGGGGGGAAAGAAAAAAGGGGGGGGGGGGTGGGCAGAAAAAAACCCAAACAAAACTGAGCGGAATAAGTGTAATAATGGGTAACTGAGCAGAATAATGGGCTCAGACAACATTAGCCAAGACAGAGATGTCCCAGGTGAGACTGGCTCTGGGAGAAGACCTGTGATCAGGTCGCTGGCCACTGGATGTCACTGCTGCCTACCCAAAGGTAGCCTCCGAAGCACTTATGTGACTGTAAAAATTGTGGCTGTAGGAAGCAGTTTTGCTGGAAACGTTCCACATAGTTAGGCAATTTCTAATTTCAGAAAAATAGGCTCATAAAGCTCAAGAAGGCAATACCCAACTTCAAGAGTAATTAGTTTCATTTGTTTGCTTCAGCCTTCGCTGAATGAGAAACTCTAATAAAGAGTAAGTTTGGGGGTTGCAAGTAGTTCCAGAAAGTTGCAGCCATTGTGCTTTTACAAAGGCCACCTTCGACAGAGGTACTGCTTTCCAATCTCGTTCAAAAGAACAAACCCAAACCCTCACCTCGGAAAATTCTCCTATTTCTATCAGCCTGTACCTGCAGGAAGAGTATATTAGTTTAGCTTGCCTAAAGGAGATACCACCACCGCTCCTGACCATTGCAACCAACTACTCAACGTGAGCCCCACTGAATCAAAAATAATCTGACCAATACCGAGGAAAGATCTGGCCCACATCTGAAAAAAAAGAAGTCTGAAATTATTTTCTATATTTAGACTATAGAGTCTATATTATTATTGTTGTTATTAATTGAAGCCATTCATTTTGGTTCGTCACATTAGTGCAGCGGCTCTACGGGTGGGATTTATGTGACCAAATGCAGATGTCTATCTTGCAGACATCTGAGCTAGGCTTTTCTCCCATGCAGGCTAGAGAAAGAGATGCCATTAATGTGGGATTAACCTCATCCTAAAGTAGATATAAAAACAGGCCAGATGAAATGCATTTTAAAGGATCTATTTCTCCCTGTTGGTTTAAAGGAAGCCCAAACTGACTAGCTGTGATCTAGACATCTAAAGCCAGGTGAACTCATTCTCATCCCCTCTGACTGAGCTAAAAAGAAAGCTCTTAAGGAAAAGAAAAATAGGATGTTCCAGGTGTTTGGAGCAGGAGAACCAGTACAGGCCCTCTTAGGATCAGAGCTCTGTGTCAATTCATACCTCCAGAAGGATGTCTTAAGTCTTCCCATGGAATACTCTAGAAGAGGGAGCTCAAACCACAGGGATATCAATAGCATGAGGCTTCCCGAGACAGCTGAGCCCTCATAGACTACTTCTTCTAGGGGTCTTACTCTGTTAGCTCCTCATCACAGCTGCGTGCTTCTAACCCTCCTGGCCGGGTTGCTTTTCTCATAGCTGTGCATGCTGAACCAGACCACCAAGAGGTTGGACAAGTACCAGACCTCATGCAGGAGAGAATACGGGAATGCACAGCCAAAGCAGGCAGGGCAGCGGGACCAACTTTTCCTGGCAGTAGTGAGCCATCAGATCAGATCAGCCATCTCGCAAGACTACGATGATGCAAAGTAGCCATCGTGCCGGGGGGACAGACCACCCAAGCTAGGCAGTATCTCTCTTTGGGATCCCCGATATGCCAATGCCAGCCCTATTTTGTCATTCAAACCCCACTCCAAGACTTCAGATGTATCATAAATTTGAGTCCCAGCTGCACTTCAGGCTTCACTGACACCTCAAGCTGGATTTTCTGGTTGGTGAAAGTGATGTCATGCTAGAAGTCACACAAGATAACCTAAATTCCACCCTATCCAAGAAGAAACAGGTTCCCTTCACATAGGGCAATTCTGTGTGCACATCACGTATACAGTGCCCGTGCAGCCTCTCCTTCCTTTACCCACTTCTCCTGGAGAAGAGGAGGCTGAGGGGAGATCTTATCGCTCTCTACAGCTACCTGAAAGGAGGTTGTAGAGACGTGGATGTCGGTCTCTTCTCCCAAGTAACAGGCAATAGGACAAGAGGAAACGGCCTCAAGTTGCGCCAGGGGAGGTTTAGATTGGATATTCGGAAACATTTCTTCACTGAAAGGGTTGTCAGGCCCTGGCACAGGCTGCCCAGGGAGGTGGTGGAGTCCCCATCCCTGGGGGTATTTAAAAGATGTGTAGATGCGGCACTAAGGGACATGGTGTATTGGTGGACTTGGTAGTGATAGGTTAACGGTTGGACTCGATGATCTTGGAGGTCTCTTCCAACCAAAATGATCCTATGATTTGACCCCATATATACAGGAGCTTTTTCAGCCTGTCTTGAGACATACATTAAGCGATATTCAGCTAGTACTCAGAAATAACCGCTCTGTTTTGGGAACAGACAAGACAGCATCAGCCACTTTTTGAAGCATCAAAGCAAGCCACGTGCTCCAGCTCAGATGCTGTAACCACAGGATTTACATGGACAATGTCCATACCTTTGGCCTCACCACTTCACAGTGAGCACGAAGTATTGGTGAAAGCCTGCTGTCTAGTCACGCTGGAAAGTGTTACCAACTAGGCCTTCTGGGACAAGTTTTTCATCTTTAACTGAGATATTAGAGGGCTTTCCTAATAAAAAGATACATCATCCATTAGCTTATATATATAACCCAAATGACATCCTCACAAGCGTAGCAGTCTTGGGGCCCAAACCATTCAAGAAGCAATTACAAAATCAATAACACATGCTGCGGTGATTACATCTGATTAGAGACAGCCTAAAAAAAAAAAAAAGAAAAGAGCAATATTCACCCACACCCCCATCTCTAAAACAGTAATTCTTCATTGTGATGATGATTCTGGTGTATAAGAATGTTTCCTCCTTATACATGAAGGAGATCAGTCTGCTATATTAGTAGCGATGAACACAAATCAAGACCTGGAGTACTAAATTTAGGGAAAGAGTGGAGCTGTAGCCATATGAAATGAGGCCTTCTCCTTCATCATTGGGCCAAAAGCCCACATACCCTGAAAATTTGGATGCAGAACCACATGTTATGGTTTGGGCCCATCCCTCATCACCAACTTATCTTTTTATATTACATACACACACCAAAAATCCCTTAGATTTTCAGTCATCTATTGATGATTGACCGCTTTTGAGAATATTCTTACTGGAAGTTGACAAATAGCTTAATATAATGAATATAACTCAACAGACTATGGCTTACTCCAAGGAAAAATTATAATAAAGTTAGCAGTATGTTTGGGATTCGATAGGGCCTAGACAGGCCAAGCTAGTCCAGGCAGTTCTACTTTGGTGTTACACTCATATTTGAATACCTTGCAATGAAAACTTACAGCCTAGAAAGCCAATATCGTAAAGCAAGGGAATGGGAGAGAGAGAAAGAGAGAGGAATGGAAGGGATCCGAGAGGAAATCTGTTGGCGAGGCCATTCATGCCAGAATCTACTCCAAACCAGCACAGCCCCATGTGTGATCCCCTCCTCAGCATAGACTCCAGCACTCCTGACGTCTTGCAGTACGATGTGCCCTTTCACTTGCTCTTTTGGGGGCCTATGTGCTCAATTCCACGTACAGCTGGACTTTTTGGTCCTGAAGAACAAGCCAAGTTCCTATCCCCTGTCATTTCTCATGGACGTGCAATACGTATGGTTGACATCAGGCTCAAAAAAACCCTACTCCATCAGACTGCAACCCAGCCTCACAATGAGTTAGGGCTTTCTGAACTGGTAAAAAAAATAAAACCCACTCAAAATTAATATATTACAGCTCAAGGTAACAGAGGCACCACATGAGGCTGAGAAAAGAGCCAAGTGCTATGCTGCATGGAAAGGGCTGGTCGGCTCCAGAAGGTCCTGACCCTAAGTCGGAGCCAGGAGGCTCCTGGTATGACCCCCAGGGCTGTGCTAAGACAGTACAGCCACACTATGCAGGAGAGAAACTCAATACCAGGTTTTACTTTCCCAGTCTTAGTAGGTAAATTGTGCTGTCTCTCTAAAAATGTATCTTTTAAAGATAAAAATTAAGCAGCTTGTTATGCAGTCACTATTCAAGCAAACCCCTCACGCTCAAATATTTAAGAGAGTCCTTTTGTTTATTTTTACTGTCTCCAGTGGGCTATTTGCTTGAGTCAAGACTGCCAGATTTGGTCCCATGGAACTTGATCTAAATAAACTGCAGGAAGTGAACGGGGAAAAAAAATCTTGTATTGTTCCCTTATTGCTTGGATTGCCTGAACTGCGTTCAGGTAGTCTGACCTCTGTAAACATCTGTTCGCATGCACAGAGCTTGCGTTCCTCCGGTTTGCAAAACGCAAACGTGATATTAAAAGCATAAATATTTCCTCCCTTCTGAAAGTAAGTTTCCACCTTAAATAAATTAAATTGTGTTGCAGCAGTAGCTAAGGTGGTCAATGCAATTAAATTCAAAACCTGAATGTATTGAACTTTCTGCAATTATACATGGGTCATCTCTGGACAATATGTTGGCCATCTGGTAGCATCTGTGCCGTTCCCACTAATAGAGTTCCTGCTGTGGCTCCAGGCCATGACAGGCAGCACTAAGCAGGTCACATGTTGTGTCTTTCAGCCATATTTAGGTCACAGTTTTGGGGGATGCAGGAATAATCTCGTTGCACAAAGGCAACGAAAATGAATAACCCCTCTCAGGTATTTTGCGCGTACAAAAAGTTAAAGGAACACTTTTCAGGGTTTTATTTGCTCCTTAGCCCTAGGATTAAGAGCAAATAAGTCAAGGCAACTACTGCATTTAAAACTGCAAAGCTAATCCAGAGATCTCTTTTTTCATCTCTTTAATAAGCCTCTCGCAAACATAGGAACTGTTACTGGCCTGCAAGAATAAGGTACTGAAAATAACACTCCCGTTGCTATTTTTTTGAGAAACACATAGCGACTCCTTTTTCTGTTCTGTTTTGGTCACGAAGAGATGTTCCTGAATAAGCCTGATTAGCGTCTGCTGCATGAGAATGGCCCCCAGATTCTGGGCAGGCCTAAGGAGGGGAGAGAGTGGGGAAGGGAGAAACGTAAATAGTTTTGCAGTACATCTACTAAAACCGAATGGCTTTCAGGCCATGTATTTTGCCACAAGGCGTTTTAGCCGGCAGACTAATGAAGAATTAGTCTGGTTGCCTGAAACAGCATCACTTTTAAATAAGGAAAAAAGGCTACCAACAATTCCTATATTATACCTGTACGCTTTAATGGCTTTAAGAGATGTGTGCACAAAGTCGTATGCAAAGATAGTGTTTTAAAATAATGTACCACTGATGTATTTGCTGCAAAATTAATTTAATATGGATTTTAAAAACAATGTGCTCTGTCTCTTGACCAACATAAGCAATTTCAGTTTGACATCAATTAGTGAGTAGCTTTTACTCTTATAGACATATTTATAATGGAAAGGAGTGCATTTAGGCTTTAAGGTCCTGCCAACTAATCAATTTGATGAACTAATTGATAATAAATGTTAATTGACAACTAACAGCAGTCAATTAATTGCATTTCAAATGCAGCTCCAGGAAGCTGAGTTGAACATTATTCTACCTCAAGCTACTCAAATAATAGCTCAGCAATGACTTTGCAACAGGCTTCAAAGGTCAAAATGGGCTACTTTCCTATTTGTCATAAGATCTGGGAACATGTGTTCATAAAAAGCAGTGACCTGTGCACATGCCTGGTTTGCACTGCAATTCTGATATGATGGCTGCTCACAACGCTTATCAACATCCCATTCATAAAGCTGCGCCGTGCTGCAGCTGTATCAGCACTTTCTCCGTAAAATCCTGGGTTCAGACCTAAATTTCTCTTAGGGTGACACATGGGACTGAGGTCCTCCACGCAGAAGGGATATTTCTTTGGTTGAAGCTGATACTAATCAAGGTTTGGTTTGTTTTTTTTTTTTTTTAAATGTAGGATGACGAAGAAGAGCTCCTTTTTCCTGACCGGGTTTCATTTCTTTGAAATATTCTGTGCAGCTCCCAGTTCTGTTTAACTCATCTCTTTGAAGGAAACACTTTGGCCTTTTAGCAGCAATGAAGGAGAGGACATTAATTAGATAACAGCGTGCACAGGTAGGATGATTTCTGGTATTTCTAACCTAAACACATTTTAGGAAATTGCTAACTGACATAGGAAAGTGAACACTTAGTGGTTTTCTTTAATATTTTACCCAGATCTTGAAGGCTCCAAGATGGACAAGTCATGTATATACATGCACTGAAAAAAAAGTAAGAGATTTCACACAGCACACATATTCAAATTATTTAATATTGGCCTACGCTTGGTTTGCAGCATGGCTTACTTGCACCTTGCCTCTCCCCATCTGCACAGCTGTGCAACAGTTCTCAGCCTCTTTCATTTCCTTCACCACGTCCCCTTCAAAACATCACCTGCTTCCCCACCTTGAGCCGCCACAGCTCAGGCAATGCTTCAGAAACCCATCTCTCTTCACGTAATACTTTAACCACTTTATTACAAGTTCTCCTTGTTCAAAAGCAGGCTACTGGAAAACACGGCACCCATCAGACTCACAAAACCCCTAACCTCCGCCTACACCCCTGGACTTTGCCAACCAACTTTTTAACCCAAACTATGGTACTTCCCTAGTCGAGGGATAAGTAGTTACAACTAAATTGCCTAGAGGCCTTTCGAAACCGAGCCAGGGCAAAAAATCTGCAGGGTTTATGCATTTTTCTAGGATAGACCCCTGAACGTTACAATGCTCCTTATCTCTTCCGAAGTACAGGCTGCTGGATCTGCTCAGGATCAGCTGCATCTCCTCTCTAATCCAGCAGCTAGATGAGACCGAGGGGTGTGCGCTGGGAAACCAGGGGCTTCGGTGACAGTAGGGCTCTTACGGCTCCCAGCTCCACTTGATGAGTTGCAGGTATTACTCAACCGATTAGTATCTAAGAGAAATAAATATCTAGGTGAAGAGCAGCTGGCCTGAGCTCGAAGTTAGATAAGAAAGAAATGGCAGGAACGGAAAAACTGGCAGGAGCAATAATTTCACTTTTATTGAATACTGCTCATTTAAGAGCGCACAGGATGGTATGTGTTGTTGGATCCAAGCTGTTTTCTGAACTGCTCCTAGAGCTAGCAAAATTAGCCAGATATAGTGCAGTTTTCAGTCCTCAGGGCAGACTGAACCTCTTATTTCTGCACTCAGAGAACACGTCGAAACTTCTGCCCTTCCATCGAAGGGGTACCACAATAACGATACCTCCGAGAGCTACGAGAAAGCTCCACAGCAGCCCTCCTCCACTGCCGAGGCCTCACAGACGCATTAGGGACAGCCTCCCCCACGCTCTGCACACCCACGCCAGGTCCAGCCCTGCACGAGGGTCCCGGATCCAACCCCATGGGCACCATCTAGTCTCTATACGGGCCCTGGCAGCAGCTGCATCCAGGCAGAACGGTGAGGTCAACTGCACAGAGCCTGCTCCCGAGACGCGAGGCCATGGAAAACCTCCAGCCATAGAGATCTGTCTCTGTAACAAGTTTTGCTGATTTTAAGAAACATTTCCTTGTTCAGATTTGTCTTTCCTGAAGACAGAAGAAAAAAAAAAAATTGACTTTTTCTTTTTTTAGCTGGAAGATCACACCTTAAAAAAAAAAGAATCCATATCTGCACAGCAAGAGGCAGTGGAAGAAGGTTTAATCCCTTCTCCGAGGCTGTAACTTTTCCTAATGAATTGCACAATCCTTCACACTATAGCAATGAGCACAGCAGAAACAGAAGCCCTACGCTAGTGCTACCTTCCTTCCAAACTGTGACCTGCCAGTAATTTTCCTTCCCTAAAATTTCCATCCTGTCATGACAGATAAAGTGGCAGGGTCTACCGTCCCTAATCGCTGGCCCCAGCTCCCGCTGAATTCCAATATCATGCACAGTTTAGTTATGGACTTTAGGCTGCGATTCATAGCCAAACCATGGAGATTTAATTCACTCGTGGCTGGGGTCACAGGAAAAGGGTGCCAAGAGTAGCAGACCCTGTAGTAAGATATCCTGAGAAAGACGGTTACTGGAGGCAGAGAATATACTGGATGGTTTTGTGGGAGCTTACAGGAACTGTAAGAGGACAAGAATCAAAGCCCTCCAGGAAAGTTAATGCGTTAGGGAGAGGAAAAGGGTGCAGGCGGGAGGGTGGGCTGGCAGCCTGATCGAGAAGCGCTTTGGTTTGAGAGGGCTCTTCTTGTATCTCAAGCTCCCCCCTTGAAAAGAAAAAATGGTGAGAACTGGCTTGTGCTGGCGAAAAAGTGGCAAACTGCGTAAAATGACGCTGAATCCTATTACCTTCAAATTTATTAGGCAACAGCTCTAACTCACGGAGACTTAATAAAAGCCTGTGTAATATTTCTATATGTTGGTGCTGGGAGATGCTAAGCAAACAAAGTCAAACCTAAACTCCCCTTTATGACACAGGTAACTCTTTAGAAGAGCAGAAAACCACATCCACAGAAAATTCAGAATGAAAACATAATCCAACAAGTGTCCTTGGATACCTCTTCCACGACGATTTGCCCAACTCTACGAGGGCAGCAAGGAGGGCTGAGCAGGGACTGGCTTCTGGGCCGAAGGATGCTCCTGCACAAAAGCGGATCGTTGCGGGTGGCGCGGGAGCAAAACTACCATTGCTTGCAGGTAGTTGTACTACGCTCGTTGCTTTGCACAGAAAGGTTTTCAGTGGAGCTTTTAAGTATTTACTGTAACGTCGGAAGTCATTTATTTTATACCATGACACAGACCCTGCATTAAAACTATCACTGCCAGGAGTCTCTGCGAATGTAACTATTTTTATGGACCAAATGTTGTGGGTCAATGTTTTAACACAGGCTTGTTGTACAGTATATTGCTCAGTAAAGTGTCCCTCCACTGCAGGCGTTTAATAGTCTGTCTGTTGCTTAGCCCATTACCACAATTCTGCACTCTTTCTCCGTTTTATTAAAGTCAAAGGGATGCCCGTGGGTGGCATGCGGCTCAGAGAGTTTTACAGAGCGACCTGCAAATCCTCCAGGTTTGAAGTAAAGGGTGCTCGCGACCACGCCGGGTCCCAGCCCGCGACCTCCACCGCGCCGAGCACGCAAGCGGCCGCGGTCGCCAACGACCCCCTCTCCGGGCAAAACAACAAAACCATCCCTGATTGACTTTTTTTTTTTTTAACGTAACGCTGGGGCCACTGTCCTAGATTTTCCTGGCAAGCAGTCAAAACCCAATCCTTCCCGCGCGCCAGGCAGAGCTCCCGGCCCCGGCGGCGGGGGGACGCGGGCAGCGGCGGGGCCCTTCCCCATCCCGGAGCTTCCAGGCGGGCGTTCGTTTTTGGCGAGCTGCCAGAGGAGGGTGCTCTGTTGTTAGATGAAGACCCTCCAAATTGGAGAGGCAGAGAGAGAACAGAGGAGCAGGAATCTGCTTTACCTTACATCTCCCTTCAGGAAAGAGACACTCTGGTGCCTGCTTTTTTATTTTTTTTTTCCCCCCTTGCCTTTTTTTTTTTTTGTCTCATTCTGTCACTCTCTGGTTCTTTTACAATGGCAACAACAATGATCTTGTCTAAATGATTTCACAGGCTATTATTCAGACACTCAACTTTTAACATTTCAATTTTGTCATTTTGTTGCTACACAAAAGGTGCACTTCTCCAGGATAATGTTCTGAGAATTATGTCAATGAGCAGTAATGGCTTTTAGCATTAACTTGATCATTAACAACTACATTATCTGTGGCACAATCAGCACCTCAGTCTATTGTGTAATGTTACTGTACAGATTTTGGAAGCGAAGGCCTGGCCTGAGCAAAAGCTCCTTGGATTAAGCTGTGATTTTTCTTTTAATTGAAATGCTTTTAAAACACTTAATATTTTCGGTGAACACTTTTAAATTGGGTTTACGCCAGTTGGTCGTACCTCTGCAAATGGGTGGTAAAATATTTTTTTTTAAACCAATCTAAGAACCTCCAGGTTGGGGTTTTAATCAGGTCAACCAGATGAGTTTGACTAAACTAGCACAAGCTGCAGACCAACTCCAGAAAGAGTACCTATTTTGAAAGTTGCTCACATCCAAAGCCTGTTCCATTGTTACATCAATTTTACTTGATCTGTTCCATAAATTTACCAACAGAAGCTATGCAGATGTTAACGCTTTTAAATTGCTAGACAGAGGGTTGCCAGTTCTAATTTGTCCTTGCCAAAGAGTCAAAGGTAACATGAGAGTTTCTAATTCAGTTTCCACGTTTCCTAAATAAAACTGCCCTACGAGTCACCTCCACACATCCTTCTTGTTGGTAAGAAATCCCATAGCCCAAGGTCTTTTGTTAGTGAATGCATGTTCTTGGGCACAACCTTTCCTGGGAGAGAAGGAGCAGCATCCCGAACCCCTCTTACATCCTAAGGACCAGTGCTTTAACTGATGGGAAGCCTCTATCACTCCAGATGGGATCAATCTATTGATTTTAATTGAACTATGCTGATTTGCTCCAACCAAGCACCTGCCCGACTCCCTGCATTTCTCTGAAGAGTCTCCCATTAGGAACTCAGACACGAGCCTTCCGACCACTCATAAATCAGGACACGGCAACCCCCTACGCCTGGCACTTCTGTCCCCCCTTCTTCCCAAACAGGAAAATAGCAAAGCCATCGGTAGGGGGGGGGCTGCCACAAGGTCACACACAAGTCAGGGGCCAACCCAGAATCAAAAGTTAGTCCTCCCAGCTGTCACACGTGCACTTTAACCACCAGACCATATCTGTCCATGCGTTAAAGAAACCGCCGCAGACTCGCTGGTCATTATGTGCTCCGCTGCTTACGCACTTCATCGACTTTTATGGTCCTACCGGTCAGTGCTCCGCCACCCAACGGTTATGGCATCACTCCGGTGTCTGTGGGCTATTTCCATGTTCTCCAGGTTTACCAAAGGCAAATAAAAGGGAAGCCAAATAGGAAAATGATCCTGAAATCCAATGGTGACTTCTAGAGCACCAACGGCCATGGAGCTTGTATGGAGCCGGGTGTGTTTCAGAGCTGCAGGGATGCTTTTTTAGGATGATCAGGTGTCCCCACATGGAAAAGAGCCTGCTGAAGTGAGGACAGCCTGAAGGCACATGTGGTGGGCAAACAGCGGCTGAGTGCCCACCATGCAGCAGAAAAGCCAACAGCAGCTCCAGCCTGCAAGGCGCTGCAGCAGTTAGGTGATGGGCAGAGGACCTCTTAACTGCCATTTTCCTCTTTCCTTGATACATCCTTAATGCAGAAAACTGTGAGAACATCATGTCCTAGCCACTCCCAATGACGGGGAAACCTGCAGCTCTGGAGAGGATGGGTGTTATGCAGTTACAGCATACCAGTCTAATGCAGTCTGGAGCTGAATAGCAATGAAAATAATCATTTAGCTCCGTGTGTAAATAATTTCATTCTAGTAACAGTTACAATCATAACAATAATGAAAACAATCACAGAGACTCAGAGAAGCGTTAGAAAGATGCCACATTCAATTTACAGAGTTAGTTAAGATAAGTCTTACATGAAAGAAATATTTTTAATGTAGTAATTAGATATTTGTTGGGAAATTCTTGCCTTATTCTTCAAGCAGTTTTGCAGGGCACTGTGGTTATTTTTGGATGTTACTGTGGTTCCTAGTGTTTATAAGAAACATCTCTGGCTGTGGGCTTGAAGACGTGCTTAGACTTAGACTTCAATACTGCAGAACCACCAGCAATGCTACAGCTCACAAGCGGGACAGAGGCTACGGCCACGCTGCTGCGTCCCCAGGGAGCAACAAGTCACTCAGGTCTAGGGCTGCAAAGGTCTTAATCAGAAATGGAAATAATTAGGCATCTAACGAGTGTGATTCAAACAAAGCTCCTCGTGTTTTGAGACAATTTAAACAAAAACTTGAAACAAGATTGAATCCTGGTTTTGGAACTTTATGAACAAGCGTGAACAGGCACAAATTCAGCTTTAAAGACATGGAGGCATACGCGCCCGGACAGCTTTTCAGCGTGTGAACATCACAGTTCCGTTAGCAGGATGCGGTTGTTCATACCGCCTGAGAGCTGGCTCAGGTATATTAACATCTAAGGCTACGCTTGAAGACACACGCTTAACTATTTCACCCTTAAAAGCACATTTACTCCAGAAATTGTAAGTGTGCAAAACAAAGCTTTAATGTCATGTCTTTCTTGATCAATTTTGTTCAGTAATTCCATTATCACAAATCACAGGAGTGTCAAATACCCCAGGACCAGAAGATCACAACTTGACAAGTAGCAGATGCCCATTTGGAGGTTCTAAATAACATCCATTCATTTTCCAAATCCTACAACACAAACTACCTACAACTCATCAGCAGCAAACCCAGACACAAAGCCTGTAAAAACGCACTACCCTACCTCATTCACCATTTCAACCAATTTTAGTCCAGGGACAATCACAAGAAATGAGAAGGAAAACCTAAGAGGTTTCACACAAGCTGTTTCTGTTTAAGGACAGAAGTTTTAGCTCGAATACAGCATAATTGTGATGTCATTGAACACAGCAAAAGCTGCAGGCAAGCAGCACGCTTTCCTTGTAATACCACTACTGCAGGCGTATTCGAAACACTATAGCATCTTCAGACTATAATTATAACTGTTTGTTGTTTCAAAGATAATAGAAGTTGTTCATAAAATTTACACAATGCCGATGCGCTGCATAGAAAACACAGGCTCGGCGTCAAAGGCAAAATACTCCCAACAAGAAACCCACAGACCACTGAGTTATGATTTAATATTGTTGTGACCAGCAATTAAAAACAGAGCACTAGAGATGCAACCCCAAAATCCTCAGACCAAATCGCACAAACCAAGATAGACTTGCCTGGTTAACTGGGGGACAGTTTCAGCACCTGAAGAAACAGCCATCTTGAAGACCACCTTGGCTTGCATGGTCTCACCAGCATCCCCAACAGAAGTCCATCATTAAAGAAGACAAAAAGCTCCAATGGAACAGAGAAATAACAATAGGAAAAAAATATTTAACAGTGCCCAGTGTGCTTCCCTCCCCTCCTCCCACCCGTCTGAGGTGGTCGTGGTGTGACGCCCCCTCACCCCACCCCAGGGAGCTCACAGCTGTGCCTCTCCCACAGGTGTTGCAGATGGGTGTTCAGGGAGGTCCTTCCAGGCCAGGGATCACCTACAGCTGTTGGACAGAAAAGGAGAGAGCAGCCCTCACACGGTTAATCGATAGGTTCGCTCGTCTTCACCACCTTGCTGTTCAGCTTCACCCACAGAGGTGCAAGGAGAGGCAGATGTGGTATTTGGCAAGCTGTCAAGACGCATCTTTCTTTTTAAAAGTAAGGCGCACTTCACCGGCTGCTCTCAGCCGTGTCCTTCTGTCTGTTACCACACTGCCGTCGGCACTGGAGATGCCCTTTTCAAACATGGTCAAGGAGGAATGGGTGATATAGGGGAAAAACAGTAATTTTTTCCAGGTGCTACCCAAAACGGACTCCTGCCCTTCCCACTCCACTCTACTGTCAAGGGCTGCCATCAATCCTTGCAGACAACTCCTCGTGGAGGCATTCTTTCTTTCACCAGTCATCAGACAGGCCAAATTCACCTTACTGGACTTACCAGCCACGGGTCCAGCCATCCTGCCACACGGAGGGTCTCATGCTGCACCCGTAATATGACACAGGGTCCGGGTGCCATCACCCTGACATCAATCACACGCACAACGCATCGCAAACAGCAGCATCCCACTTTCAGTTTTACCAGCGGTGTCATTTTTATTGTTCCATCCATCACTCTGTACTCTTTACTCTGCAGGCAGTCTCTCCCTCTAAGTATTTCTTGGAGTTTTGGAGCCCGAGGACAGATTTGAAGCTTTGGAAGTATCATAAAGGTTATTCCCATTGACACCCACCGCAATCTTATTGTCTCCCTGGCTAAATAGTAACGGTCACTTGAAAAGTTAATGGTGATGCTGCTACAGCGACTCTTGTGATGCCCGCACCTCCTGTCAGAAAAACATTCAAAGTGAATCTGAAATCAAAGGAGACAAAGCTAAAGTTCTGCTTATGAACGTCCCACCCAGTAACGGCAGCGTTGTCTCCTTTGATTTCAAATTCACTTTGAAACTCTCCAAACCGGAGGTGCAGCTCAACTGTGGAAGCAGAAGATGCAAAATGGGAACGCCACCCGTTTACTTATCCCGTGGTTGGTGCTAACAGGTGGAGGATGCTTAACAAAAACCATAATAAGGCCCCAGTGCCAATGGGAATTATCTACCCACATTATCCTTTCGTGCTTGTGCTTCCCAGCGTGGACGTACATGGCTTTTTGTTATTCCAGAAACCACCGAGCGCAAACGGAGCGGCTCGTTCCAGCTGAGCTGGGACTTTCTGCATGAGCTGACATTTTGGAAAGTAGTTTCCTTCTTGGAGCTGAGATGGGATTTTTCTGGCTTTAGCAAAGTGGGAAATTGTCCACAGCCCTTAACTTCCACTCCCAGCATATTTTCACTAAGTAATTTGCAAGCAAAACAGTCCAGAAAATGCTTGGTCAGAGCAACATGTTTTTATAGCCACTTTATTTGAAAGAGCAGAATATTTTTGGTAATGTTGATGGAATGGCAGTTCCCTAATTCTTCACTACGCCATTTGCCGCTTTTGCACGCATTTATACCTTCAGACCCAAAGAGAAAAGTGAACAGCACTGCGCCATGAGCGGTTGGCATCCACAGTCAGGAGGCACAAACAACCCTCCCTCTCCGTAGCAAGGGGGACCCACCAGACCCACGGCAACGACAAGAAAGGACATTTTTGATGGGCACTGAAGCTCCCTTAGCAAGCTGACTCCAGTATCGCCTCCTTCCTTCACCGTGCTACTTCTTTCCCGGTGACACTTAGCTCGGAGCTGGGAAGGGCAAAGCTGGCAGACTGGAAGATTGCCTAATGTGCTGTGACTGACATGTAATCGAATATTCAACCACTGGTCCTCATGTCGGCGGTAAAGTGAATATGACACCCCTCAGCTTAGTTGTGATCACGCCTCGTTCTTCTGCAAACAGTTTCGTGAAGGTGCAGCCCGGCTCCTTTATGAGACGGATGTGTGAGATGGGAGAGCAGTCACAGAGGTCACCTGCTGCCGGGAACGCGACGGGGACCTGCGAGGGACTGACCTTTAAATGCCAACCGCATCCCCGCCGCGCGCCCCCACGCCTCGCGCCGAGGTGGGACTCGCTCCACGCTTTGCTTTCACAGCCACCATCGCGCTCAATGACCTGGACGAGCCACCTGTTCAACATCAGATGACTCGTTCTCTCTCGTAGCCTTTCTGGATCTGTGAGTGCCGAGAAAAAAAAAGACACACACACACACACACAAAAAAAAAAGAACATTTGGGGGTGAGAAACCCCAAGGGAAGGAACTCAGATGTTCGGGTCAGGCCTTAGAAAAGGTATCAATTCTTCTTTCCACTTAGCACAGCCTGCCGCCTGCCCGGGCTCTTTGTCTCTGCCCTCTTCCCAGTACAGAAAGCATTTCCCTTTTAAATGACATCTGAGCGCTGACAT
The DNA here is from genome assembly GCA_009819775.1 of Phoenicopterus ruber ruber. Lineage (NCBI taxonomy): Eukaryota > Metazoa > Chordata > Aves > Phoenicopteriformes > Phoenicopteridae > Phoenicopterus > Phoenicopterus ruber. The sequence continues at coordinate 39,264,240 of CM020220.1, forward strand.
GCTGGAGGCACCCATCCTGCATCATCTCTGGCAGATGGTGCAGCTGGCCACGATTTTCGGGATTGCTTAAATAAAACCGCAGTGCCATATCAAGAAATGTAGAGAAAATGCTCAACAGTGCTTAAGATGTTTAAACATCACAAACTGTCTAAGACTTCAGATTGCTGTACTGCGCATTTTTGGTGATGTAACTGTCCTCATCGATGGTAACAGTAAAACCTCTATCATGATTCATTTTCTTTTCTTTCTGGGAGGCAGAGACAAGTCCTACGATATTCCTGTTCTGACCCAATATCAGACTCTTTCACCCTGCTACATTAGGAAGAAGTTTGGACAGTTGTAACAACACAAGTCAAACGCTTGAGGTTTCTGGAGAAGGGATCTTCACTGCTGCAAGCATCAGACCCGAGAGGCCCCGATGCTGTCACGCAAGAGGCTGACCCGCTCCTCCGGTCCACAAAGTAACACCTCCGCGTGGCTTTCACAGACACGCAAGCAGTTCTAGTGCACGCAGCAATGTTCAAGCCAACACAAATGCCGGCTCTCCTTTTCCCCTACGGTTTCACTTGCTTTGAGCTAATTAGCCTGGTGGTCATTTCCCTGCCCCCTGGAGATGATGGTGTTTAGTGGTATATCTATTTTGGGAAAAAGCCTTTTAAGTGAAAATTTTCATTGTCATACCTGGGAGCCATTTCGCTCTTTCTGGAACTAAAATAAGTCTTCAGCTTTTCTACTAGTGATTAAAGTTAGATGTGGTATTGGAAACTAACAGTGATCAGTAAACTTTGAGTCGCAACTGCTGAACTCTGGGGTTGTGGAAGTGAAAAAAGGGATTTAATGTCCAACTTGGTGGGACTTCTTTGAAGGTTTAAGCCCTGGTAGATCTCAAAGTACATGAGACAACCTTGCAGCATCTATGAAGTTACCACAAGAGAACCATTACCTGTAGGTGTCAATTGAGACCCCCTCACATCTGCACTACGGTAAAGCTACTGAATCCAGCGATTCCTGGGAATCCGCCTAAAATTTCCTGCCTCCCCCAGCAAGGGAGGCACCTGGGAGGACGCTAACACTCCTGAAAGAAAGGAAGGTGCCTTGAGTTTGTTCTCTAAACCCTGCTCGGTGTTATCTTGCCTCAGGAATTAGTGCCTGTCATGCCAAAGCAGAGTAGCTTGCAAAGACATTCAGGAGGCTGGATATGAAGTCAAAGCCTGAGAAGCTGAGATGAATTCCAGTAGCGTTGCAGGCACGTATTGTATTTATTTACTGGGCATATTGATTGGCAAATCTCTAGGCATTTCCGAGTGCCATCTATCACCTGGGCTACCACCCCAGCATCCTCCTCGCATTGCCTTCCCCTCGTAGTCCCCAGACTAGGCGGGAAAGCAGCAGGAACAGGGCACGCAGCCCACTCCAGACCTCCTCGCACGTCTCTCCACGAAGGTGATGCCGCGAGCGCGGGCAGCTGGCCGCCTTCCACCGGGACCGCGGGCATCGCTTCCACCGCGCCTCGGCACCTCCGGCCGCAGATGTCGGCTTTTATTGCTCAGGTCTCCCGTATCACTGGGCCACCTGTACAACATATTTAACATAGAGCAGTTGTTCCGTTGCCGTTTGCGCTGAAATAATCCTGGCAGGAAACGGTACTTAAACTCGAGCATAATTTTTTACACTGTGTGTAATGTAAAATCACCTCTTTGGATAAGTCATATACTCTCATTGCCTTCTTAATGGAATATAGTATTTCTTGTCACCATCAGAAATCGGCCAGAACTGATATCTAAGGTCTGAACATCTCTGATCCAGGATCAGATTGCAACTCCTGAAAAGCCGGGGGACTTTTACAAACTCTGGATTTTAGGCGTGGGATACTGTTGGAGCCTTCTCAAACGCTGAGATGGTGAGACGCAGACCCATCCCTGCGTTCGGTTTGAATGGAGGCCTCAGATTCGAACACAGATCCAGGATTTGGATGTGCTTTTTGGATTTAATCCCATTCCTAGCCATATCCATTTGATGTAGCAGAGCAGGCTATCACACTGGGTAAAAAAAACACTTGGAGCAACTATCGCTTTTTTTTTTTAAGTGAATTCAAAATTTTCTTCTCCCAAACTTAGAAAGAAGTGGCATGACTCTGAACATTACAAGAACATAATTTTCTGCTGCTGCTGTTCAAGAGATACAGTATTTTTTTCCCCTCTGTTTGCCTTAAAAATTAGGCTGCTAATGATAATGTTCCTCTCATAGATGATCTTGTACTTTTTAATGATACCCATAGTTTTCCTCCACATAAATGACTAAATCCTCACAGAAATCTCTGTCTTGATTAGCACTCCTGCTAGTAAAATTTCACATACTAAATCAGTACCAGCTGTAGCAAGAAAGAATGAAAAAGGCAAGTGTAAATGTTCCATATGCCCTACCAAATTGGCATCTGTGTCAGTAACCCTGTGTTTTTTTAAACAATTGTATACATACATTCTCAGAAGTGTTTTGCTCACAGGATTCTGCAAGCAAAATTTCCTCTGTTGGTACATCACTGAAATGTCACATCTAAAAAAACCCCAGCAAGTAGTTTTTCTTCTCCTCCTTCCTACACCCAACCCTGACGTGCGATTAAACGAGTCACCTCGCGTTTACTGCACCTTTACTTTGACGTCTGCTCTCCGTAACCTGACGCTGGAGCACTTCTGCAAAGCTGCTTCACATTTAGTGCTTGGTTATTAGTAACACTCCCGAAAGCTGAAGCTACTACGGGATTGTAATTATTTCCAAGCTGAATTCAGAAATAAGGACTCGAGTTCCAACTCGGCTGTTGGGGAATGCTGCGCCGGGAAGCGCTCCTACGAGCCAACATCTCGGCTTTCGCGTGACTCACGAATGACGATGCAGGAGGGAGCTCGTCCCGGGGACAGCCCGGAGCTCCGACCCAGAATGGCCAGTGACTCAGCTTCATCATGCGAAATCACGATTTGGGTACAGGGTAGGCGACAGTTACAGCCTCTTGGACCGTCCTCACGGTACTAAACCGGCTGAACGCCACCTGCTCCCTCGTTTTGCTGTCTAACCGAAGAAAGCCCGGAATGCGACGCAATAAATACGCACGCAATACAACTTTAAAGTAACCAACTACGTCCCCAGCGAAAACACTTTTAAGTCAATTTATGCCTGTCCTGCAACTGGAATTCGATCGGTACGGCAACATGGACTTTCAAAGTTAAACAAACATTAACTAGCGCTCCAAATGGGTAGCAAATGCCGCAGCCTCCCGTGGAAAGACGATACGGAGCCAGACTGTCCGCTGGTGTAAGTCAACCTAACTTCCCTGGCCGTCGGTGGAGCTCTGCTGATCAACACCAGCTGAGCCTCTGATCTGCCGGAGACCCAAACGCCCGCCACCGTGCTTCCCTGACATGGGACGGTATAAAGTAAACAGGAAGCATTAAGAACCAGTTAAGGGCATTAATCGGATGTTTCTGGGAATAATAAAATATTCCTCTCGTTTCCAAAAGGCGGAAAGACCCTCTCTCCTCACACTCTTGGCCGCGACAAAGCGGTGACGCTCGTTACGGTTTTTTCCAGTGCGATACGGAGTGTATATTTGCACATCATGTCATGCCTGTCCGTGGTAATCAGAAGCCATTATTTCCAAAAGCTCAAAATTCCCTCCTGGACTCTGGTATGCCAAGTTCTAGTTCACAGGGATTTCTTCTTCTTCTTTTTTTTTTTTTTTTTTTATGGTTGATTTATAATTGCTGCAAATAGAAGTTTATAATGGAAATGCTGACAAAACCATAACTACGGTGTCACTTTAACGCTCCTATTGCTGCCTCGCTGTCAGACTTTCCTTTAACCCTATGAGCCAAGACTTGTATCGAGTATCAACAAAAGCCCAGAATACACAGGGCGTAGTAGACAGGGTAGAGGACTGGAGACAAGACTCCTGGAATAAAATCCTTGCCTCAGTGAAATCAAAGGGATTTCATCCCTGGTGTCTAGTCTCGCTTCTGCCAGACACTTGCTGTGTAATTTGGACAAATTTCTCCTCTGCAAAATGGACAGGAAAATATGTTCTGCACTTACCTTACAAGTGTTGCAGCATGATTAGCAAATCATGCTATTAAAGGAAGCAGAGGAAGGCTAAGGATAAATATAAATGCTACCTACGAATTATTTACGAAAAAAAAAATAGGCAAATATTATTCTAGGCATCCCCCATGCATGGGAGGCGGTAGGATCTTTACAGCTCTGCCTGCACGCATTTACACAGAGACATCAATATAATATCTCCCTGCAACACCCTCATTATTTGGGTCTTGTCTCCTGTTTGTGATTTTCAATTTTATTCCTGGCTTAGGTCTCATTCTTGACATTTTTATGTAGGTTTTGTATGCAATAATGTACATACATTAGATGGTGTTGAAACCATCAACCTAGGTTACTATTTTTAGTGCAGTGCAGAGGATGGGACAGAGACATAAGTGACAATTAAAGAGAATATATTCAGAGCTGTCATCAGCAAATATTTTTTTCTCTTGCCAGGAATCCTAAGTGCGTAGAAGGGCCTCCTCGGCAAAGTTTTTAAGGCAAAACACTTGGGTCATTCAAAAAAAAAAAAAAAAAAAAACCAATTAAATGACATCACCGGGAGGCTGGGCTGCTAAAAGGTTCCTGATCACCCAGTTGCGAGAAAACTCTTACTTGCTCCCTCAAATTGTTGATCTGCCTCTTTGCTTCTGTACTACCCGTGCACAGAGCCTGCAGATGTATATAATTTACAGAGCTTTCCTCATCAAGGGGATTAGGCAGCCCTCTTTCAATATGTATAAGAAGTACAAACACACACTTACCCACTATGTTTTACGCCTGCCTGCAACAAACAGCTGAACAGATTGTGATGAAATTCAGACACTGACAATCTGACAAAAAACTTCTTTTTTGCCTTAAAATCTGGCTTCCAGAAGTTTTGCAAATCTAAATATTTTATTTGAATACCGCGAGGGCCCCAATCTTATGGAAAGCCTATGAAGCAAACATGTAGATACATGTAGTTAAGGAGGAAAAAAAAAAAGCACAGACACATACACAAAACGCAGGGATTTGGCGCAACTTGCCAATTTTCACGATGACTCGGGTGCGTTTTCTCTCCCCGGCTCCTGAGACTGTAACTAGACGGCTCTAATAAGCACTTTTTGCCCACCAGTGTGTCAACGGTGCTTTAACAGTAGTTTCAGTGTCAAATTGCCCTTTCCTCAGCAGGGATTGTTAAGCCTTTCTGTATTATACTTCCAAGACTCTCACGAGCTGGAGTTGGTAGATATAATATTTTCTTTGAAGTTTGCATTTCACAACACACTGGGATGCAAACAAGCTCCGGTTTCTCAGTAGTCAAACAATTCTGGCACACAGGGACTAGGACTAAATATTGTACCAAATTTTCTAATTACGTCTTTGTGATATTTACTACACGATGTTAGGTGAAAGCAGATTCTAATCAATATAAACCCCCTTGTCTAAACAGGACATCTGGGCTTTGAAATATTCTGTTTGTTGTCTCAAAATTACCCTGTAGCAAGCCACCATAACAATATAATATCTTAGTCATGGAAAACTTTGGAGTATTTCTGATAAACTTATCATAAACAGATGAGTGCTTTCTCTCTTACAGTATTAAGGTGATGTAAAAAGTGAAGATGAAAGTCAGCTGTATGCATAAAATCATAGAGACTTATGCCAACAAAATGCTATGTTTACAAGTTTAAAAGCTCAAAAGTCTGAAAAGGCAAAAATTGGGATTCTTAAAGTAACACTAACTCAGCCACATGGCACATCCTGGCACGCACGTTTAGCAAAATAAACATTAGCATATTCATATACACATTTCTAGAGCAACGTATTTTTAATGTGGCCAAACTAATTCAACAATGGGAATCTCAACTTTTCTCATTTTATGGCCAGATTCTCAGCTGGCAGAGATATATTATTTCAACAAACCGACATCATCTACAGCAGCTTAGCAGCAGAACCGCTTGCTTCTGAGCACGCAAGTGCCAGATTCTGATGCACTTACGATGACAAGTCTCTTTTTCTGACTTTAATATCAATATTCATAAAACAAGATAGACAGATGTGATTAAGAATCAGCTGCTTAACTAGAAGCCTGAGCTTTCCAGTACAAAAACATTCATGAGAGTCACTTTTTCGCCTGTATTTTCTCACATAAGAGACTCGGAAGGAATCCAGCCTCCCTGGTACAAGTATTTTACAGCACAAGATGTGGACGGTTGTAACTCGCTGGACCTGAACTTTGGATGATGCTGATTTTTACCAACTATCTCGGCTTTATCTGGTGATTCCTTGGTTTTTTCTTCCGAGGAGAGCAAACCGCACCGGAGGGGAGCATCTCCCCGCTCACCAGGCGCATGGGCATGTCAGTGCAGGATCTGCTCCCGCATCCAAATCTTCCCACAGAGAAAGTTTGCTGCGCTGAGGACATTCTCTATGGATAACGAGGCGGATCCGGGCTCCCAAAGCAGCTGCCTTTGCAAAGCTGGCTTATCCCATCACCCCCCAATTGCCCTCGGTGGAGAGGATCTCCGGATGGCTCCAGGCCAACGCCGCCAGCCTTCTGCCATCCCAACCCTCCCATCGCGCTGGGGCTCACCAGCCCGGGATAAGGGGATCTAAAAATGACACAAAGCCCCCTTTGCCCCACCTTAATACGACCTATGCTAAATCCAGCTTGGCTGGGGCTGAGGATCAAGGCCCTTAGACACTCTTAACTTAATGCTGCAGGTAGGAATATAACTCCCCCCCATCAGCAGCTGTTTATTTTTATTTTTCGAGTGCCCAAGGTCCTGGTCAGGACTGCAGCCCCACTGAGCAACACGCTCTATAAATATGGAAAAGCGCTGGCCCTGCCAGAAAAAATCAGTTTAAGCAAAGGATACATGAAGAGTAGGCAGTGAGATGCAATTGCATGCAAATTGTTTGTATATACTATGTGCAAATAGTTTGTTGTTTCGTTGGGTTTTTTTTTTTTTTTTGCAAAGGATCTTGAACATCACCCAGCTGGACTCGGAGGCATCCGGAGCGAGTTGGTTAATTGTTAACAGGCTTCATAAAGACACGCGGGGAATTAATCCTCAGATCACCTCTTTTCCCCTTGGCAAGTCACAAAAAACCTCCAGAAAAGCTTCGCTATCCGTATCATTTCAAACAGTAAATGTTGCCGTTTCAGGGTTAGCTATGGAAGGGAAAAAAAACGAAAATTGGAAAGCGCTTCACACCTTCGAGATCTCTAGCCTGCTAACAAACCGGATGGATATTGGCAAAGCGGTTCAAAAGTTAGTAGGGGCGACAGACAGAAAAACAGGCAGTGCAATTGCTTCATTTCCATAAGCAATCATGCCAAAAAATCAGATTTGATTAATAATTAAAACAAACAAACAAACAAAAAACCCCATTATCTTGAGAATCAGGAATAAATCTGGCCGGACAGTTCAGAAAGGCCTAGTCATATAAAAACAAAGGGTTACAGGGCAAACTCCGACTTGGAGGCTTTGTGGTAGGCATTCCCCGTGCGCTGGATGGGACAGGGCTCGGGCATAGCGGGGGGACACCCGCCTCCCCCCGGGACCCGCGGCCGGGAGCGCCCAGGCCACGGGGTGGGAATGGCCATCCGAGAGCCCCGGGCCAATTACCCGCTAACACCCCCAAGCTCTGAAGATCTAAAGATCCTCTGAATAATCCTATTCAGGGAGAAGAATTATAACCATGAAGGGCAAAAACGGGGGGAAATGGGATCCTTCCTCAGGCCCCTGGCAGACATGGAGAGGACAATGGGGAAATAAGAGCTAGCACGAAAGTTTCCCCCGGTACGTCCTCAGCCACCGCCGTTTCAGATGAGAATTTCCAGAGGCAGGAACCAAAAGAATATTATGATTTTCTTTGGGGGATTAATTACTTTGCCGCTTGTTACCTTTTGTTAGAGGCGTGACACCCCGTAACCTTGTTGCACAAGGCACCAGATGTGCGTTTGGGTATCAGTTTTGGAAGAAAAATGTTTGTTTTCCCATTTGAGTCTGTATTTTTTTTTTTTCTGCTAAAAACCCCATGAATTTTAAGACAAGCAGACACCAAAACACGCTACAAACGATACAGACGGGTGCTGAGTGCTTCGGCCAAAAATAAATAAAGGCAGTCCTTCCTCCCGCTCACATTTGCTGTAGGCGCGTATCCCCTTACAAATAAAAAAAGTATTAAGAACATGTTATGAAAAATAACAAAGAATAGCAGAGAAATCAGAAAGTGAGTGGCACTTCAGATGGAGTTTAGCAAATTAAGTCGTTGACCTGAAGAGGAGATTAATACCAAACAAGGTGCCCCTTCTTCTGAAGTAATGAATATTCTTCAAACAGCAAGGGAGCACTGACTGCTGTTTGATGCTGATGACATTGAAAATTTAGGAGAACAGAAATTCCATCATTTTTCATTTGTATGCAAATGCGCCTGTTCCAGAAATTAACCCCTGAACCCCATGTCAGTTTTCATCTGGAGGAATTCTCTTTGCTAGCATCACACAGCGCAGCCTTGCCGCTATCCTGGGGTCACTGGGGCTTCCCCACACAGAACGCCACAAAACCCTACGACAAAACAAAACAAAACAAAACAAAACCAAACCCAAAGAAGAGAAGAAAGTAGGGTGGGGGAAATTGGCCAAATCATGCCAGGCTTTGTTTACCCCCATTAATGGAGCATAAAGGAGCAATAGAAGCAAAAGCACGTTGTAAAATGCACATCTCTAATGCCTGGCGCTGGGTAGGGGCATAATTGTGATGCAAAAGGCAGCCCTACCTCTTTGGGCAGCGCAGCGGCCACTAATCACTTCCACTGGTGTTAAGGTGAACCCTGGGCCAATACACAAACCCTCTTACTCTTCCTTTCAGCGAGGGCTTCCACTCTTCAAAAGTTCCTTTGTCACTTAGCACCTCAGACAAACGCTACTATCTGCATGTGAAGGGGAAAGAGATGAGGGAGGTTTTTTAATTGATGTGGATTTAATTATGCTAATTTAGACAGCTGTAAAGCCTTTTCAGTATAGCTGCATAATGGGACCAGCAAAGACAGGTGTCCTTCACTGCAGGCGCTTAATGTTTAACCTTAGTGGTTTTGTAAGGAAGGGAAAATGCAAAGTAATGGTTAACCAGCAGAAAGCTCTATTTCTTGAGGACCTAAAGAGGACACTTCACTTTGATTCTTCCTGCAATCCCATTCAGGGCTGCAGAAATCCACACACGCTGAGCAGAGCACAAATACTGTTCATTGCAGTGATGCCTGCTCTGATGGGTGAGGCTGAGGCCGAAACAAGAGGGTTCGGGTCTGCCACAGGCTTCAGCATCCCGCACAGGGTGTCCTTCACTTAATTTAGGCCATCTCCAAATAAATGCTTGATTTAAGACAGCCCTTTCGTCTTCCTTCTGCAGCCCTTTCTCATCACCTGTTTTACTCCTTTGTATCATCCACCTACAGCATCAGCAATGATTAAAACCAGTAAGCACGATTTCTTCTTAGGGTGTTTCCTTGGTGTCTTACCCAGACCGCTCTGAGGCCGCTATGCCTCTACTTTTCCCAATATCCCCCATCCTACGTCCTTTCTCCAGGCTGGAGCTGACACCCCCAGTGACCATCCGGAGATCCATTGCCCAGGGTCTGGGTTTGGCCAGTTCAGCTCCCCAGAGTGGCCATGCACCGTGCAACATCGGTGCTGCTTGAAGGGAAGAGTGTAAATGCTTGCCCAAAGGTGAGGAAGGGATCACTGAGCTTTTTTAATATGGGATGAATCATAGCCCAGAGGTGCCTGTGTCTCTTCGGTGGCCAGGGGCAGCCTCAGTGACTAGGTGCCTCATGTTCAGATGCCTACATGTCACCTCGAAGCTCTCCTGTTCAGTAACACTGTCTTATTTGTAGGACCACTAAATAGCTGAAGTTGTGGGTTTGTTTTTAAATAGAAGTTGCTATTTATTAAACACTTGTTAGAGGAGAGCCAAAAGCTTTGGCATACAAGTTCTGGTAGACATCACTGAAGAAACTTCAGGCGTCATTGGGCCGAACTACACATCACCCATCACTGATGCAGCAAGCATAGGCTGCTCAGAAAGGCGGACTTTGGGTTGTGCATTCCTCCCAGAACATCTCTTTTTTAAGGAGTGCTGCCAAACCGGTGAATGCGCTGGAAATACACACTACACCATCAGATGGAGTTGATTTGTGTGAGGCAGGAGAGCGAAGATTAAATCCAGGTGTACAAAGCTATCTGCTGCTACATCTTCCTTAGGTCTCCCAGAGGCAGCAAGAGCAGAGATAATGGGAAAAGTGCTTTCCCATCACGCGATGCGGTGTGCAGTCCCGCTCCGTAATGGGAGCTGCTCTGCGTACCTGTGTCTGTCTCCATTGTGGTGGCACCTGGATGCCAAACTATCTCTAATAACTCCTAAAGTGCAGAAGAAATGGGCTTTTATCCCATGCTACATTGAGGTTATATGATTTGCCCAAGGTCACTGAGAGCAAGGATGGAAATTCAGATTTCAACTTTTCTTCCATTGTCTCCAAACCAGCCCAGATCTTCCCAGTACGCTCCTGGTCAAACACATGGAGGTGGCAGGAGGGCAGGTCTGGCTGGCATCACGCTCCGTGGCGCTGCTCCTCCATCATTAAAGCTACGGGGGGTTATCAGGCGGAGGCAGGGCCATGTGAGCTGCCCAGTCTCCAGGCAATGCCACTCACCTGCAGAGCAAGCTGTGCTAGGGGCTGATCTAGCTCAGAGGATCCTTCCAGAGCAGCAGAGAGAGCAGGCAAAAGCAGAAAGGAAAATAAAAGCTGCCTTTGGTGCTGTAGTGACAGCCACCCTGATGGTCATGGTGCCCCAGCATCAGACTGCATCCCTCTTCCTTCCCCACCTTTTCCTCCCTGTCCGCAGTTTCACCTTCTGAGCTCTCGGCACGGGCTATGGTGATCCTCTCCGTTTTGGCAATAGTTCCCGTCTGGGGAAACTTTAACGCCGGGCACCAAGGGGTTAGCAAAGTACTGTGCTTTAACCAAATTAACCGGCTTCCAAGTCTGCAAATTCTGCTGCCTAGATACAGCTAATTCTCCCCAAACACTAAGTCCCCTTGTCCCCCCAGCTCCCCCTCAGGAACAGCCAACTGCGAAGCACTAGCTAGCTATTATATTCATATGCATCCATTATGAGCGTTAGCTTGACAAGCTTGCCGGTGACAGCGTCAGTCATACTTCACTTCATCCTCCTCCTGTGGTCCAAAGCTGGATTCAACGCCCACGGGCCCACGCTGGGCTCACACGGCGGCTGAAGGGCCAAATGCCAGTTCATTTGGAAGGTAGATATCCTTTCCAGCAACAGCACCTGACTTCCCGGCCGGCTTCCCCCGAGGTCTCCTCGGTTGTTCTGGCAGCTGGGACATGGACAATGTGCTTGGGGTTGGGTCAAGTTTTCCTCTTGGCTGCTTTGAGCTCCTTGATGCCATTTTCCTTGACTCACCCTTGATTACGGGGAATGGTCTCTATTACATCTTCAAATAACCTGATATCCATAAGAAAGGCTTTGGGGTAGGTTTTATTTCAAGTGTTATCCATTCTTACGTTTGCCTGATGCAGAAATGTAAAAATTGGTCCTAGAGCCAACCAAATCCTGGTGCTTAGCCCAGCAGTATATCGAATTTCTTTTGCATATCCAGAATGAAAAGGCATAGCCTTTTTAACAGGGAGAGCCAACGTACAACATACCAATGTAAGCGCTCTGCTCTGTATTTTAACAGATTTCAGGAATTTGTGGGAATTCTCTCTAACGTTGGAGAGTAAAAGATCTGAAGAAATGCTCTTGCAAAAAAAATACAAATGGGCGCTTTGATAACTATAAAGTTGCTTTCTTGGACCAGGAGCCCACATTAGGAACCAAATAAAATATTTAAAGGCAAAAATCTTGCAAAGTTTCCTCCTGTGAAAGGGAAAATATGGTCTATGCTATACCAGACCTTCCTTTTGCAAAATTTGTTTAGGAGTTGCCATGAAACAAACAGTTTTCAACAAAGAGCTTGAAAATTTTTGTTAAAGTTGCATTTATATATATTTCTAGGAACGGTTGGTTTGATTTTTCTTTAAATCCAAGTGTCAAGTTGCATGTCAGACCACATATAAATATAATTTTGCTCTCACATAATGCTTTTGTATCTGGTGTAATTCCATTTACTGCAGTGGTGTTACCTTTCAGTTACCCTAATGGGAACAAGAGCAGAATTACGCCGATAAAAAAAGCTGCTTACAGAAAGAAATACAGAAAGAACACAGAAATAAATACTTCCTCTGGCTTATTTAATGTATTTGTTTGTCCAAATTGTAAAAGAGATATTTATTTCAAGAAATATTGTTTGATCAGCAAGAGCAAACACTGATATATCTTAAACTCCAACAAGCGGTTTTTACAATTCATCAAATGACACCTAACTAAGATTAAGTTTAGTCGGTCAACTAAAAGAAACAAAAAAAAGGTTTCAGGTCATGCAATTGTACCCTTCTGTTTCCCAACTTTCTTAGAAATCTCTGTCTAAAAATAATTCCCGCATCCGGATGCCTTGAACAATTGGCTTCTTTTAAAACATATAAAAAACTCTTATTCCGTCCTTAGCCATTTTAAGGTCCTGGGGCTGGCACGAAGTTACAGTGCTTAGCACGACTATTTACCGCTTTCCATCTCCAAAGCCCTTTACAAACATTAGCTAATTAATCCTCACAACACCCCTGTGAGGTAGGTAGGTAAGTATTGTCATCCAATTAGGTAAGTATTAAGCACTGTTATCCCACCAGATAAGTATTAAGGTCTCCCATTTTACTGCGGATCCTGAGGACAACAGGTTAAGTCACTTACCAAAGGTCACAGGGGGAGTCGGTAGAGTAAAACTTGGGATGCTCTGGTTTCTTGCTGGCTATTCAGGCATCCGGGAAGCATCCGGTGCCGCTCCCTCGACAAAGGCACCCGTCGCCATCCACATGGAAATTAGGGCTTTCTATGCCCCTCCAAGACACGGGGCAATGAGTACAGCGCGTGGAAAAGATGTGCCGGAGAAGCACAGCCTCCCCTCTTTGAGGTGGGCAAAGATGACATTGACTGGAAAACTTCTCAGGAATTTTATTAAGAATAAAGGTCTTGGACCGGGGCGTTTTCCTGTGGGTGCACATGGACATGCATTCAAACGTATTGCCAGGCCTTGCCAATCAAAAGCTCCTTCTTCCCCTCCCGATTTACCTTTCTTTTCCACCGTCTTGTAAAGATGGACTCATTAAAGTCTCACATCCAGTCCACAAGTACATAAACCTATCGATCACGGTTCGCATCTTCTTAACGTAAAAAAGTCCCATCTCAGAGGCTTCCAGATTCGCAGGTAAGCTTGAATCCACAAATACACCTGATGGGGCAAATCCCTTTTCAGAGGATCCAGAAAACAGGACTAGCCAAGCACATTTTGGGTTTTAATCTAGTCTCAACAGATGTCAAGCTGGTGAAATAATATCCGTCCCCCAGAGACAATGCCAGTGTGCGCATCTGCTTTTAATTTCACCTCGCTGCTAGAGAAAAAGTGAAAGCTCCTACTGTAACTCCGCTTGGAGCTGTGTTTGCGAGTTGAAAGAGTCTTGACTTGGAGTCCTACGGGTTTTGTGAAGTTAGTGAATTCTAGACCAGTGCAAGAAGGCCCCAAAAAAGCAAAACTCCCCCCCCGAGTGACCCTGTTACAAGCCGCAACCCCAGGCAGGGCACGTTGCAGGGTCTGCCCAAGGACCCACCGTTTGCTGATACGCGGTGGACAGTCACGGCCGTCCTCTGCTCCGCAACCTGGCACGTGGCGAGTGGCAACGTCCTCCCGCGGGAGCAGCCCGGGTGCGACAGCAGCTCTTCTTCGGAACGCGGGGGACCGGCACAGCGATGCTCCAGCTCGAGCTGGAGCTGAGGCAAATCCCAAGCGTAAAAAAAAAAGAAAAAAAAAAGACCTCGACTAGATTTCAACCGAGCTGATTTATGTTTTCAAGTGGAAGGCAGTTTTAGCTGAAGTAAACTACATGGTTTTTAGATCATTCAAAATTCATGGCAGTTTGATCCCGCAGGACGTCAAACAAACACAAATGATTGGCCAGGAATCCCTATAAATTGAAATCACCAAACCTTGTATGGTTCCAGCAAAAGTCTTAAACCAGGTCTAAGGACAAAAAAAAAAGGATTAAAATAGAGAATTTTTATTTTACGTATCTACACAGAAACGTCTCCAATGCAATACATACCCAGATCAAATGCACACAAAGAAGTAGCCCAAACGTCTCATGTCTTGAAACTCAAAAAACCTCCAACCCACAAACCGAAAAAAAATAAACAAATGGAAATGAGAGTCATGAAAAAGGAAGGTAGATTTAGATTCCGTTGCATTCTTTGGAGTGGTTTTATTTTAACATCAGACTGAAAAAAAAAAAAATCTGAGAAAACTAACAGAAAATGCAGGTAATAGACGTATCGTGTGTTAGAGTCATGAGAAAGAAAATAGTCAACCAAAACTGTGACAAGAATGTGCTTAGTTATGATATTCTTTCAAGCTTGGTCTGCCAGCATTTTTCCCTTTTTTTCCTACGTACTGGTCATCAGTGTCTGCCAAAAGACTTTTCATGAATTTGCGCGATCCCATTTCCCAAAAAACAGAGGAAATGGTGTTTCTCCACAGCCACAGGACTCAGCTGTAGGTTTTACACCACGATTTGTAGCTGCGAGCTCACAGGGTGACATGCCACCCCCCCGCCTAAATAATGAAGACCAAGCGAGCAGTGAAATTTCAGTGTGGGTTATGCAAAATGAAAGGATTAAAAAATGAAAAGAGCATTCACTTCATGTTGCTCCTTTAAAACATTATCACATAGCTCCTTTTTTTCCTAACCTGACCTTTTTTTCCCAACGGTTTGTCTATAACTTAATATAACTAATTCTTTTGAAATAATGTTCACAGTTAGCGTAATTGGTGTTATATAGTTCTAATGTACATTACAGAATATTCTGTCACTAGACACTAAATTGAAATTTTAAAGTAAATGATAGAAATAGCTGTAAGGGAAAAAGTACCCTTTTAAATCTAATTTGCTATGCACCGCAGTAGGGTAATGGATGCAATGAAAGTTCCTTTATTGAGTTCCCATGTCCAAAAGGTATTTAGGTAGCAAAGGATGTTAAGCAGACCCCCTGTGCTCCTCCTTTAAGTAAAGATAGCATGAAATAAGGTATATAGGTTTGTGTCCTCCTGATTTTTATTTCCTCAGGAGTACAACTTATGCAAAGGGCACCTTAGGCTACTTGGAGGATCACAAAGGGTGCCCTCGACCCCCGCGCTGTCTGCATGAATAGAAGCATCTAAAGGATGGCTGAAGCCATACAGCGAGTTAAATCCTTCAGGTGGGTCTTTTCAAATTCCAATAGTGAGGAGTTACTGGAGAATTGGTAAGGATTTCACTAGGCCCCAGCAGGTTTGAGATCAAAAGCCCTGGTTAAATAAAAGCCTGTTGGGAAATCTTAAAACCTCTTTGTAATGTAACTTAAAAAAGTTAATACAAAGAGCCCTTAGACTGAAGCCTGTAACAGCATGAACAAAGAGTATATCAAAACTGATTCCATTAAGGGAAGGCAGACAAATAAATTCATTTAATTTAAAGAGAAATCAGATATATTACTCTGCTAAAAACTAAAAAGCAGACCAGAAAAAAAAAAACCCCACCCTAGATTTTACAATACACACACACATAGAGCTGTGAATAATAGAAACAGATATATATAAAATCTATTTATAAATATCTCTCAGAACAGAGAACAGAACATTATATACACACGTATATGTTTAAGTATCGATTTATCCAATATGTGCGTATGTGTGTGTGTATAATTCTAGTATATACATATTTTTATCATTTATGAGGCCTCACGCTGGGCTTTCAAATCTGCAGTTAGATATAGCTATATATGTATCCTGAAAAACGCAGCTGAAAGAGCCCCTACATTCAAACTGACACAAGACATTTTTCAACCCAATTAATTAAAAAAGATGGGTGCTCATCAGTCAGCTGGCACACGTTTTTTTTTCTCCATCATATTGCCAAAGTGTCACAGTGTTAGCTGTGCAGCATGTTTAAAACAGAAAATCTGGGACTAGGATTTAGATATCGTTTATTAGCTGACCTCTTCCTGAGCAGCTCTTACACTTTTAACTCGTTGGGGGTCCCGCGCCAAAGGTGGGGGGGTAGGAAGGGAGAGACATAGAATTCCATAGAATCATTTAGGTCCTCGGGCTGGGGGGCCATGACTGGGGGTCCCTCACTTCACAACGGGGTCGGGTCACTCGGGTGCAGGATGCTCCGGCACCCTTGGGAGGGAGGAGCGCGACGTCCTCCTGCCCCGTGGCTCACCTCCCCGCGGTGAAGAGTCACTGGTAATGTTGCTCCCTCCACCCTCCGAGAAAGGAAAGGAGGGGCTGAATTTTACCGCCTTTGTGAGGATTTTCGTTATTATCGTGACGGGGGAGATGTGGATGTCTCATTAGCTAGAAAGTATATTTTACTCTTTAAGAAATGCTATTCCTCCCGCAGATTTCATAGGCTGTGCCGCTAGAAGAGGGAGATGTATGCCTTGTACCAACGAGGGTGAATGCCTGCAAAAATCAGTGTCAATGTTCTACGGGATTTTTTTAAAAACTTTTCTCCTTATAATTAAAATCTGACATTTTAGTTCAACAACGCTAACCCTGAGCTCATTACGTCCATGTAGAGAGGGGGAATGGCATCCACTCTCATTCTCTAAACCCCCCTTCATGCTACCAGCCCCTGAAACGCTGCCCTTACAGCAGGCACAAACCAGGCTCTGCCCCTGGACTCTGGAAGAACAATTTTTCAGAAGATAAGAAATCAGCAACGTATCTCACATATGGTGCCTTTCATCCCAGTGAGCACCAATAGTTTCACAACCTACATCAATGCCATTAATTTTATTTTTTTCTTCAGACCCCTAAACCGCACAGCGATTCAAAGCCTTTTAACTATAGGTATGCTTATCATTTTAGCAATGCCATTTCTGGTTATCTTGGGTGGATCCCACCAAATTAGTTCAAGGACCACTCTTTGTCAACGGACCGTTACTCCGTGCACAAAACCACTGTGGTGCCTGCTGAAGAACCGCCCTTTGCAATAGCAATCCCAGAAAATGGGCAAAAAGAAGAATGCCAGATCGAGACGGGACCATTGGGGAAAGCCAGGCAAAAGGTATTGATATTTAGGGGACCTCGGTCTCAGTGCCGTGACTGATATCCTTGCCCTAGAAACAAGTATCTAATAATCGTAGGAGATAAACGTCACTTTTGGCTCCTCGTTTGAGAGAAAATATCTCCGAAAGCACCATATCTAACAATATCAAAGGTTGTGGTGGCTTCTGCATTGCTGGCAAGTTTAGACCGGTAGAGGATGAGGTTTTCTGGTTCAAACAGGAATTAATTGAGGGAAGTCATATGGCTTGTGTTATACACGTGACACCAGATGATCCAAATAGTCCTTTCTTGGCCTTATAATCTACAAATAACCTTGTGGAGGTACTGCTCTCCCGTGGATTAGTGGCAAACCAATGCTCCTCTTGCTTGGATGAGTCTTCTGATCTAAATACCGTCCAGACCTGCGTGGCCTACAGGATTTGACTGGATCACAGTCTCAGACGGAGCCACTGCCAATTAATGCCAGACATGCGATAAACTGGGGTAGGACACGCTCCACTTCAGGTGCTGTGCGATTCTGGAGTATCATTAGGAGCTATGTAACGAGCCAGGTCTGAAGAAAAATAATTTTGCTTAAGCACACTTACAAATATTATTTTATACTTGCTATCTTTACATTACCTTGCACCACAAAAGACCTAGACTATCAGATTCTATGGAGCTCTTTGGCTCTGAATTAATCAGATTCATTTGCAAGAGCAAGGTAAAATTATGGCCGTTTTGTAGTCCATAAAAAATCACAAGATTCCCGAATTACACGGGTAACAGGACAACCTATTCCCATACGGAAAATGGAGCATATGGGGTCTTAGGTCTATCTTGCTTGGATTACAAGGCAGAGAAAATACCTGGCTGAGCAGCGCTCAGGAATTATTAGGTGGATGATATTACAGGAGCAAGCTGGGTCTTTACTTGTTTGCTTTGTAAGGATGCCTCCGAGTTCAGGTTGGTCGAGTTACGTAAACGCTAAGCTTCCTCCAGACTGGCTCCGCAGCCCCGATTGCTCCAAGTCCTTCGTTGTGATCGGCCAACGCAGTTTTCAGAAAGCTGGGAAATCCGTGCGATAGAAACCTCTCCAAACTAGAGGTGAGCTCAAACTCAGTCACCTCCTCAAAGTCAGCCAGAAGTATTTCTTAAATGCAGATGTCCTCTTTTCTGTCCCTGTCTCTGACTGTGCTTCATTTTAACCCCCGGGACAATTTGGTATGTAGAAGGAAATGTGTCATTCATTAAGTCAACAACCACTTCCTTTAGTATCTACAAAAATTTCTTCTGAGGTTTCCCTTTCAAGTACCGATGTTATTTAGATTTGCAGGCTGAGACCGTAGCGGAAGGTGGAAAAACTTACAGTCATTACATTGATTAATCAGCTGCTGAAATTTGGCTTTTCAGGGTGACACCTCTATTCTCTGAATGTGTGGCCTACTGCAATGTAATCAATTTGTCTGTGCAGGCTCCAAAACCCCAGAGCCACACAATGCAAAAAGGCAATCTTCTGCCCTCTTTGACCACAATAAGCAACATTACTGAAATCACTGCTCCCGTACAAGTGTAGCATGACCCCATATTTGTAGGCAGCAGAGTATGACTTCATTAAAAATCATACGCTGTGTTAAGGACTCCAAGCTTTTGCAAGGCAAGCCCGCATCAGAGCAGCATATGTCTGAAACTGATAGTAAAATGGGTAATGCCTTAAACCCCACCTCTATGCTGTTATTTACATACGTATCTTTCATCTGACATAAGCTTCCCCTCCAGCACCTTGAATATATCAGTCCTAAGGAAGAGACTTTAAGTTCAAAGAGTGCCATCCCCAAATCAAAGTGGGGGTTATCAAGTGAGGTGCGCCAAGCAGTAAGACAAAACATATGCATTTTTAATAGGTAGCCTCTCCTCCCCCTGAGGAAGCCAAGAAACGAGATGCTGTGAAGCTTCAGCAGAAAACAAGTTCAGCGGATTTACGCTCAGGCTGCTATTCGCAAAAAAACAAAATTCACAACTCTCATATATCTTTGCTAGATGTTTTCCCAGCACCCTTCAAAGCACACCGGCCCCAGCCTCGGCAGTCCTATTGACCAGGTGAACTCGTCTCCATGCAGCATCGAAAAAGAAGAGAGAAACAAAAAAAAAAGGGGGAAAAAAAAAAAAAAAAGAAAAAGGCCATGAAAGAGAAACAAAAATCTCAACAGGTCTGTACGGAATTTCAGCAGCGCTTTATTTATTAATGCCTATGTAGCTACCATTGTATTCCAGCTCCCAAAGCCAGATCTGTAAGGAATAGGCCACATGCTGATTGACAGCAGCCATAATTCCATACAATGAGACTGTATTAAATTGTTTGATGTGATATGATACTCATCACTTGTAACTGATCAAACATACTGCTGCATCAAACGGTATTACAATACAATCAGGCTGGATATGGTTCCTGCCAAGGCTGTTCATCGCATCGCACACTCCTGCATTAAACATATCTATTAATAGCACTGACAAACTACTCCTATCCAAATTTTCCCAAAGAATTGTACGACGTGAAACGTGCAAAGAAACCCATACATAATGCTCCGCAGTCTGAGGCAGCATTTCCGCTGGCTGAACGCTTCAACATGAAAGGCTTTGCTGATTTGGGGATTTTGGGAGGATAATACCAAAACTTGCAGACCTGTGCCCCAAACCAGAGATGTGATGTTCCAGCTTCCTTTTTTTTTTGCTGTTGGATTTTTTTTTTTTCTTTCCTAAATGCAAAAAAAATGGAAGATTGACTATTTTTTGACCAAGATTTTACTTTTGCTCTGGTTCCCCCCAGGAGAGCTGCTCTAGCCTGCTATCTTGCAGGAGGGAGCTGCGCTTGCTAACGCTGACCCTTTTAGAAGTGGGAGACATAAATAAAAGAAACAAATTCCTTGTCACCACTGTCCCTGCCGCAGAGATAGAGGGTGACACGCCGCAGCCCACGGGGGACAGGACTTGCTGCGACATTACAACTGTAGGGGCTCTCTCAGATGCAGATTCTTAAATGAGCCTGGGTCTCTAGAGGGCAGAGGTCAGCTGTCCTCAAATCTGTGTGAACGCTAGATTAAGTTTATTAATCTCCCCGCTTTCACTTAAAAACCAAATTACAGGACGGTTAAATGTTAATGCCCGGGAGCTTGTGAGGTGGTGAACGCCCTCAGCTACCACTGCCAGAGGGAACACAAGGCGTTCAGACCCCACAAGGGCATTAGACGTTAGCGCGAGGCACAGGGAATATGTTCTCCTTGTGAACCCCCACATGCCTCACGCCTGACGCGCGTTTTGTTTGCTGCTCCGGCAGCAGCAAACGCAGCCGCCCTCAGACACGAGCGCAAGACACGCGGCTGCTGGATGCAAAGCTGTTGGCCACGATTGAGGTACCCCTGACTGCCCACCGTCATGGCCGAGGGGTAGAGCAGCTATGCCCACTACGTTGCAGGGGGGCAAAACCTCAACCACAGCTCTTTATATGGACTTGATTCCTGCGCTTGGGTGAGACTCGAAAGACCCATCTCCCTGCACCGACTCTCCAGCGCCCAGGAACTGCATGAAACCAAGCATGCAATGAACATGGTATTTAGCAACCTTCGAAACTGCTTCTATCAGTGTATCCCATAAAACTACTCCAGCGTGTAAAAATGAAGTGATAAATGAGTATGAAGGTTCCATATAATTCCTCGTGGACAGGTATGCACATCATAGTTGGACAATCTGCCCCCTTGATTGCTATCTCAGCTTGGGAGACCGGGGATCACATAGCCATGGAAAATACGAAGTAATATGCAGGAATGCATGCCTGACTATCTGAAGCTGGCGCAGAACACCAGGTTTTTGTCGAGTTGGGAACGTATACATTTCACATTTATGAATTTTTGCAAACTGCAGTGACAGAAGGTGTCTTTTGTCCTGCTTTTCACTCCTGTAGTGTCGGCGTGAGCAGATTAAACACATCGCGCGGTAGCAAATTCTCTCTATTGATGGAACCAGCTCCACAAAGGTTACTTAAGAAAGGTGCGTAAAGCATTTCTTTTTTCTAATTAAGCAAATAAAAAGTCTTTCAAGGTGGTAAACTGCTTCAGAATGGTACCTGAGATGGATAGACAGAGACTGACTTATGACGGAAAACATGCTGGAAGGGGCTGGAAGGGGCTTTCACACTCTGATGGCCAGTTTTTAGCAGTAACAGCTCGGTGCGGTGCACAGAGCTAAGGAAGCTGTAGCTTTCTATCTGGGTATAGCTAAGTAATTCAAGATGCTGCAAGTTAAATGTAACAGTAGAAAGGAAGAAGTTCAAAAACAAAGTCCCAGGCATTTCAGTGCAGCGTATAGTATGCTAAATTGTGGTATTACAGAAATTGCTAAGAGTTTGGCCACAAAACATTTCATACTGCAACAGCATTCTGCCAGGGCTGGGTTCCAGCAAGCCCAGGCTTTTTTTCCCTTCACCTGTGCTTTTTTTTTTTTTTTTTTTTTACTGTTTGTTAACGCAAAACACAAAACTTCCCCTGTATCAGAGAATTACAGCCCTTGCCCTGAACGCACCTCTCCGCTTATTAAATCAGCACAACCGAAAAGTCACCGCACACCAGGCAAAGATAACTGCAAATCTGTTCTTACCCTCCCCGTACCACCTGAGTGCCGCTATTATTCCTCATCCTTGGGGAAAGGACCCCATGTGTGAGTTTCAGAAACCACCTCAGTAACTCCAAGCATCATTATCAATAGTAGGATGAACTGCAGCTGGGATGCACTGAGAAGGCACGGTAATACTCGCCCTAATCTCTGCATTCATCTCGCTGGCCCTCCCTAGGAAGTTTAAGTACATTTACTGGGGATTCTTCAGCCCTTGAAAGGTAGGAAGACATCTATGAGGCTTGACGTACTAGCTAATTAACTTGGGTTTGGAAAAAAAAATCTTCTTATCTACTTAACTTCGAGACACTCTCTTTGTTTTGAAGCCTGCAGACTACCTTCTCTTTAACATGCACGTTACGTACAACTCCATAGTATGGAATGTATTATTTTTAACGAGGACCTATTTTAACTTGGACCTAAAACTCCTCACATTTGACAGAGAGGCGTTTTTAAAAAACATTTGCAGAATCAGCTGAATGACCGTCTATAGCCTGTGTTTTGCAAGACAGGCTACAAAATCATCGTGCTTTTTTTCTCTCCTTAGAAATCCAGGAACGTGAATGTACGAATCAGTTGAAAACGGGCCCCCAAATGCATACACCCCCCCAAAACCTATAAGGGCTTTAAAAAAAACCTTCCAGCTTTTGTTTCTTGGTGTCTAGAAGGGGGGGATACTGAGGCTGGGAGAAAGTGGCTGAATTTGTGCCTGCAGTAGTTGGGGCACGTGAGTATTTCACGCGGTTCTTCCGACGGGAACACAGGCGCGAGCGACTCCTCTGACATCCCTGCTCAGAATTAAACCGCCCTAAAATTTCCTGCAAATTGCACAGAGCGATTTTAAATCCTCACCATATTCCTAACAGATAGAACAGTGGCATGATTGACCAAGCTTTTTTTCTTCCTCTTCTTTTTTAAAGTACACATATGATGATGCATCATAGTTATAAACAGATGGTATTTGGCCTCCTTCCTATTCTCAACATTTGGAATTCCTAAACTATGTGAATTAAACAATAATATTTTATAAACATACAAGGGATTTTGCTCACTGCTTTGTTAACATAGAAATTATACAATGCTGACATTTATTTAAATTTTAAAAAGTAAACAAGAGTGTGTATTGAATTAAAGCAAACTAAAATCAACAGAAAGAAATATGTTCTGCGTGCACGTTACCTACAACGGCACGGGCCTTTTTAGGGGAGACATAATGGGATGAAGCACAAATTGTAGCTTAGACAGTCTGATCCTTTGTGCTCCAAAGGCTCATTTAACACCTCACTGTAAACAACGGATATTTATACCATAATTGGCCAGTTGACCATCAGTTGTTCATTTACTATGTAACCTGCTATTATGGAGTTAAAAGAAGTTCCTTTCTGTTGGCTTTTCTAGGAGTGAAAGTGTGTTTGCAATTTTAGTACCAACTGGATTCAGTCTAACACTTGTACTTCGTATGAGAAACATTTTCATAATACCAAAATTTGGGGGAATAGGAGTATTCCTGCCAGGAAGGGAAGAAGAAAGTATTGGTTCTTAAAAGAAGAATTCTCTTTGCTTGGTTTCCTCTTTCCTTTCCCTTTTAACCCCTTTTTAGGCGCCTCTCTAGCTGCGCAAAATTGAGCAGCACTTAGGTTTTAATCACTATTCCCAGGTCTGCAAAGAGGTTCTGTGATGAATAAATAATGAATCAGAGATTTTAATCAGTGTTATGATTTTTGAAAAGGCTAATTATCATTGTTTACAGACATGCCTTCCCAATGCCTTTCCCTGTTTTGCCTTCAAAGCTCCAAGGGTTAAGCCCCTCGCACGCAGCCCTCCCATTCCTCCTCAGCGCCGCGCTCCTTCGCCGCCTTTGCTGTCGGGCTTCGGGGGGATTTTTTGTTTGCTTCGGGTTTTTGGGGGGGGTTTTGGAGCGAGGACACCCAAACCGTAGGAGATGGAGCCGGGTAGCCGGAGGCGCGCAGGGCTGCGGGAAGGCTGCCCGCCCCGGGCGGCCGCTCCGCGCCCGCGGAAAGGCCACCGCGGGGGGGTGTGGGGTGGTGTTTTTCTCTTTGCCGACTCTCTCTATAAAGGCTACAGAAGAATCTTATTTTCCAATTGACACTATATTTTTCTTAGCAATAATATCGCTAAGAAAAAGTGGCGGGCAACCCCCCCCCCCCCGCGACGGCGGCTGGGGGGCAGGCGGAGGGCCGCGGAGCGACGCGGAGGGCCGCGGGGGGAGGCCGGGCTGGGCTCCGCTCCCGCCCGCGGCGCTGCGCGGAGAAGCGCGGAGCGCAACAGCAGGGCTGCCGCCGCGCAGCCCCCCCGGCCATCGCCGTCGCCCCCGGCCGCGCGTCCGCCGCGCCCTCCTCGCCTTTAGCACGGTTATTGCCGTTAGCGTTATTCTTCCTTTAGCTGCCGCTGGCCTCGTTTAACCCTGGGTCCCTCCTCTGCCCCCACCTCCATCCTTTCGGCCTCCGCGGGACGGGAAAAGCCCTTTTCCCCGGGTGGGATCCTCACTCCCCCCCCGCTATTCCCGGGTGAGATGCGCTTCGGGCAACTCCCGCGGCCGGGCCGGGCCCCCCCCCCCGGCACCCGCCGCCGCATCCCGGGTCCGGCGGCCGCATCCCGGGTCGGGCCCGGCGGCCGCACCCCGGGCCCGGCGGCCGCATCCCGGGTCCGGCGGCCGCATCCCGGGTCGGGCCCGGATCCCGGCGCCTCCGCCCCGTTCAGCGCTCGCTGCTGCCGCCGCCGCTGCCACGGAGGGTGGGTGATAAGTTGGAAGCCAGTTATATAGCACTTGATTATCAGTTTCCAGCAACAGCTGTGTATATTCGCGAAGAATGTAAAGAAATATCGGAAGATAATGCAGCATTGCTATTTATTACCCTATAATTAAAGTTCTGACAGTGTTTCTATTATAAAACCTTATTTGCGAGGGTTCATAACTCAGAGGCAAAATTTTCCTTCGAGACGAAGGCTCGCTTACCAGACTGAATCATTTAAAAAGTATTTCAGTTAAATAAGGTTAGCCTATTAGGGGGTAAAATTCTCAAGGACTTTCATTAAGGTGCTCATTTATATCTGCAAATGAAGAATTGCAAAGTCCCCCAAATCAAGGATATGTAAGAGGAAAATATTTTTTTTGCAAAATCAAGGATTCATGGAAAGGTTTTAATACAATTCTCTAGGAAATTATTCCCATGAAAACAATTTGTTTGAAAGAAAATGCCCTCCGGTCTTTTCCACACAAACTAGTCTTGGGCTAGTACATGAGAACCAAACTTAAAAGTGACTATGAGCAGAAACGAGACTGACTAATTCATTTCAACTGTCCTTACTGGAATTAAAAACAAAGAGTAAACAGCTTGGACGGGGAAAGGTGAATTTAATTTTCAAGGCCCTTTAACTTTTAATAATCTGAGGAACAATATGGGAGGTACATTCTACCCTCCCAGTTCTCCTGATATAAATTCATTCAAGATTTATATTGGTGTAATAGAGAAGCAGAATTCGCTCCGTGATTTCTAATGAACTGCTGGCTCGGTCTTTAAAAATGCAATTAGAAAAATCTAGCCTCCTAATTCAGAACAGCTTTGAGCTAAGTCAGAGGTCTCGGTGCTGCAGACAGGGATGGAAGCCGGGCCGTAGCACGGCTCCTCGCGGTGCCTGCAGCACGACCAGAGCGGGGCGAGGAATGCTGGAAACGGTTTGCTACA
Organism: Phoenicopterus ruber ruber; assembly: GCA_009819775.1. Taxonomy (NCBI): domain Eukaryota; kingdom Metazoa; phylum Chordata; class Aves; order Phoenicopteriformes; family Phoenicopteridae; genus Phoenicopterus; species Phoenicopterus ruber. The sequence goes on from CM020220.1 coordinate 39,289,942, forward strand.
GAATTCCCGAGTTATTTTAGGATTTTCTTTTCTATTATCCGGGAAAAGACAATTCTCATGTGGAATAAACCTGTGTTTCCTGTGATCTCCAATACTAAGACAAAAGGATTGCAGGATTAGGTGCCCGGCCTGTTATTGATGCAGGAGGTGAGGAGCTGTCTGGTCGGAGCAGTGCCTGGCGAGGCGGGCAGGAGCCGGGAAAACCCACTCTGGACCGAAACTTGTCCCCAAGCGCTTGCAGTTGCTGTGTCAACGCAGGTGAAACATCAATAAATATGAAAGTAAGTCAAGGGCTAATTCTGTCATTTTACTCGTAAGATTAGGTCTCGGCATTCACCGCTTACTCATGTGTGTAGGAACAACGGGACCGAGATCCCAATTTGTCTCTCTGACCTTTTGAAGTGAAGGCTTTAAATGAAGCAGCGCGGAGCGGCTGTCTCGTTTGATCTTCAGAAACGGCGCGGCAGAGCTCCTCAGGTTGCTCCAGCCTCCGGCGGGCTGGCGGGGGGAAGACGGCCGCGGGGGAAGGATCGCCCCGGCTACCTCGAGTCCCGCATCTCCCTCTTGACTGAGGAGCTGGGAACAGCCCAGGGTGGTCCCCGACGTGAGGCCAACCCGAAGGTCCTAGGAGATGCGCTAAGGACATTCTCAGCCTTGCCCTAGAGCAGCTGTGTAGCTTCGCTAAGAATGTAAGGAAATATCAGAAGATAATGCAGCGTGGCTATTTATTGCCCTGCAATTAGAGTTCTCGCAGCGATTCTATTATAAAGCCTTATTTGCAAGGGTTCCTAACTCAGAGGGAAAATCTTCCTGCAAGATGAAGCCTCGCTCACCAGTCTGAGCTGGGTATGGTTAAAGTATCACTCATCAACAAGTAACCAACGCGGAGCATCACCTCGCCAAGGAGCTGGGTGAGGCCTCTTTCCGCCGTGGGCCCCATCAGGGTGTGCGCTGAGGACAGCAGGAGCCTTCAACTCGAAACCACAGAGCTTTGGTGTACCAAGCCTGTTCACCACAAGCCCTAGCGCAACGTTACAGCATCTCCTCTTTCCCTTTTATTGGTTTGGAGAATGACTCACTGTGAAAACTCGAACTGATTCACTCTAATTGTACCATGCCTCAGTTTCCCCATCGGTAAAGACAAAAAAATTTGCTCTTGTCAGTGCAAGGTGTGACAACATTAGTGAACATTTATGATGCACTCTGATAAGAAGTGCAAGGTAGTCCTGTTACTTGGCTCTACAAGTATGACTACCACACTACTTTGCATACTATCTTGAGAAGACCACTTCTACCCAGCACATTAAACACCTAGACCCAAGCTGGGCTCTGGTTGAGCAGAAATGAGGAGGAACCAGCACACAAGACAGATGATTGCTGCAAAACTGCAGCTCCGCAGCGCTAGGAAAACATCCCAACACTTACCGTTGGATCTCCCTTGGGTTTTTTGGTTGCTTAATGGAGGGATTTTAAAGAGAGGTACCGCGTGCTCTCGCCCGCACCGAAAAAGGACCGTTCAGCATCTTGCTGGCGTGAGAAGGCACGAAGGCACGTGTGCGGAGGGGGACCAGCCCGCGCCTCTCCCCTGCTGTGGACGGCGCTCGGGCAAAGGGAAGATGCTGATGTCTGCTGCCGGGTGACAGCCTGCCGGGACGGGGAGAGGGGGTACCCCGAACCCACACCTGTCGGCACAGAGAGGTCTCACCGGGCTTCACATCGCGCCGCCTTACCAAGAGTCCTCTTCTCGCTTCTTCCCAGAGCGAAGCTGAAAATCTTGGAATTGTCATAACGTTTTATTATCACTTGCAAAAGAGATCCTACTTCATCAGATAAAGACACAATTGCATTCATTGACTCTGACACAAGGATATGCATAGTGATAAACATACAGATAGATGTACACACTTATACATGAATGAGATATGCTAATTAAAAATTGCAGTGGGCACTTTATTAAAAATTTATTGTACAATCTACATCTTCAAAACATTTTACATCAACAAATACAGCAGCTTGACTGCTGGAATCATGAGTGATTTATCTTTAAAAGACTGTATTTGTAACTGGGTGCAAAGATTCTTGATGAACTGCCGTTACATTTAAACTACTGGTTTTTATTGGAAGTATTTTGACTGTTATCTGTTTGTTCTCCATCCTTGAGAGAAATAAAACAAGTGTCTCGGCTTTCATTTTATCGGATAGATGGCACCATATAGCATATTTCCCATGCTAGTTTGAATTACAGCTGTTTATCTTTCAGCTTTCTTTAAGATTAATTAAATGCAAATGTAACTCCGCGAATCATGGGATTACCTGCCAGACCCCTTATTAATACCTTCACTTAAAAACCCCTGTGCCAGAGAGTCATTAATTTGCAAAAAAAAAAAAAAAAAAGAGAGAAGTGCTAAAGCAGCCCTTTGCCTCCAAACAACCCAGAGATGGCTGCCCAATTAGTCCGGCAGCGTTCGGATCCTCCTTTCAGGCCCTGTGGCCCTTTGAGGACACAATAAGGCTCCAATGATAACCTGGCAACCTAGGTAGAAACTCAGCCAAGTGTGAGCGTTTGAAGCTGCAGCTTGGCTGCCATCGTGTCGGCGAAAAGAAAGAATTCAGGCATCATGTCATCCAGTACAAAGGATAAAAACAGATTCAACCGGAAATTCAATGTGGCACCACATATGGGATACATGAGTGCGGTTATACAACAGGCCACATATTTTTTTTGAACAGTCTCCTGCATGTGATGCCGAGGACATGTGTAACCATCATAACGTCTCTAAGAATCTGTATTTAATTTGAGCTGGGGTGGTGGCAGGGATTGGAGATCTGAAGCCGCCACAGGTTTGTGGCAGATGGCTCTGTGTCAGCTATGACAAGCAGCCAGGCTCGGCTTCCTCTGCAGATTTTCTTTTCTCTCTGATCAGGTAAATATGGGCACACTCTGGAAACTTCCACAATTCTGCCTGAGGCTGCAAGTTTGTGACTTAGCCCCATCTGTCACAAATCTTCCCTCGGTTCTGCTGCGAGCAGAGACCTGAATTTACCGCCGAGCGCTGCCCAAGAAAACCCAGCCGTCTCGCCCTGCGAGGAAGCAGAAGAGAAAAGCGCACGAAGCCGCGTTAGGTGCTGGGACACGAAAGGGAGGTCCCTCGCGCAGGAGGGAGCGCGGCCCTGTGCCGAAACGCTCTGCAACGCCCGGGATTTCAGGAGGGGTGGAAGCGAGTCGGTCAGAGAACGCTTACGCAGCGTTATTTGGAAACGGGGCGAATTCAGCATTTTTTTTTTTTAACGACAGGGAAGCTGGTTGGCAGCCCCGGGTTATTTGCTCCTGGATGAGCGTTTCCACCGTCAAACGTCCGTCTGCTTTACTGGCGGTCTCGGCGGACACACCGAGGACTGAACGCCCGCGGGGACCGACCTGCCCCCCTCACCCTCAGACACGGCAGAACCAGGAACCGCAGGAGTGAGGGAGTCGTTCCCCCGCTTGACCATCGTCGGTCTGCCTTCTGGGCTTTATTTTAGAGTAACCTCGGAGAGAATAAGTTCAACTCCTTTTTATTTTGAGGTGGTAGCTCCGCAAAGGTCTGGGCATTTGTTTTTTCATGGAATATAATATAATTGAGTCAACAGTCTCTAAATAGGCAGATATAAAATCATCAAGAGAAGCAAAGTTTTCACATAAAGCAAGATCTCCCCACGAAGAACAGGCAGCATAGTAAGATGTCAGCAGCAGTAGAATATTCTTTATGATATAACCAACTTTTTTGTATCTTGTGTCCTAGGACCAGACCTGAAGTAATTAATATCTACTCTGCCATCATTAGACTTCAGAGTTAACCTTTAGAATTTAATAAGGACTGTTCACCTATTCAGACCTGCTGTTTCAGGAGAGCTGGAGTTCAAGCAGTACCAGTACTGATTTGGCAATCACAGTACTGATTTGGCACGCATTTTTTGCACATTTTTAAAAACTACCTTCATAAAACTAAGAATTAGAGATTATTATTCAGCACAAAACCTGAAATTTGGCACACAAGAAAGCAGAGTGATTTACAGAGCCAATTTGTATCGGGTCAGCCTTACTCCGTGACCCAGCTCCTTCCCTCTGTGAGTACTGGGGAGGAATCAAGGTGGACAGCAGCTTGTAGTAATGACGTTTGGAGCTCAACTTTACAACTCCGAGCACCTTGGGAACCACCATCAAGACAGCATTGGTTTACACGGACTGGGTGCACCGCGAGGCCCCAGTCAGAGCTATATAACACTCCTTGGTAGAGCAGGAGCATTTCCCTGAGCAAACTGGTCTGTTCTGAAGTTTCATATATCAGCCTTTTAAAACTCGTTTCATTCTTTCTGTCTTTAAACAAAAAACCATCCAATGTTGGATGCGAATCTATGCGAGCTACCCGGGTGAGTACCTTGCATAGCATGGTTCAGAACACACTGGCAACTACAACAGTAGGAAAACAGTTTCAGGCTTGCTTTCTCAAGGTAATTTGAATATACTTTACTGGAAAAAATAAGTTTTCATGCTTTTTGCAACTTTTCTTTCAAAGTCTATCATATTTCCTTTGACCCATTTCTCCATCTACCGTTTTGCAGCGGCTGTGGTTCATCTGCCAGTTTTCATTTGCTTTCTAAAACGAAATCAGAAGCTATCTAATACGGTTACAATAAAAAGTGCGAAGCCCTGGCGTGATGCTGAAAGATGCACACGTAGCTGCTTCCTTGATGAACGCTCTCTTCCTGCTCCGCAAGGGCAGGCAACTGCCACGAGCCAGAGACCAACGTTCTCGGAGAGCTGAAATCTAGATGCATACCTCAGAGAGCCAAGAGCAAGGCAAGCCCTGGGAGAAGTTCAGATGCAGGACATACATATTTATCTATATGTCTATGTACGTATGGCTGGATCCCAGAACGACCTCGCAGGCAACAGCCTACCTGCTAGCTCATTTCTTCCGCGGTGAGGGTCCCCATCAGCTAGCAGACCTCACCCTACCACAGCTGCTTCCAGACCCACGTGCTGCTAGAAGACCTAAGGTTGACCCAAAAGGCTTAAATTGTGTCCCACAGCACAGTCCAGCAGATCTTCCCACTTGTGCAAACCTCCTAAACTAGCTGGATTTCACCTACGTCAGCCATACATATGGGAGTGAAAAATGTCAAGACTTCGGTCTAACCTGGATGTGACCCTGAGCAACTTAACCCAACTTTGAAGCTAGGTCCTCCTTCGAAGCTGGCCCTGCTTTGAGCAGAGGCCGACCAGATGACCTCCAGAGGTACCTTCCCTAATTACTCTATGATTCTGTGTTCTAAATAAGTAACCAAAGCTTTCTTTCACATAAGAAATTCTGAAGTTATATACGTTTTACGTGGGATCCCATGCGTAAGCACTGACACGATGGGAGAGCACGGACACAGCACGCTGCGCTCCAGAGTTCCCAGGCTGCTATAACCTTCCCATACAGGCTCCGAGAAGCAGATCTACACCATCGCTGAAACCATTTTAAATGACGCTCACTGGAGACAACGCATCTCAAGAGGCAAATACAAGTTTCCCACCTGTGCTTCCAACCTCCTTCTGACCTGCACCTAACGCTAACCAGGTAGAAGCACAAATTCAATACAATGCCTTCTTTTTTTTCTCTGCAAACATGCTCTGCTGGAAATATTTGTACCGTTTGCACATCCTATAGAGCTCTAAATTAACTTTATCAGCTGAGGACAAAAGATCTGGAGAACACTGTAAGCAAACATCTGCTCAATATACATTTACCATTAAAAAGTAAACAGTATGTTTGGCTCCATAAGGAACAGGTTGAAAATTATCAGAGTACAACACATCACATAAACTGATGGCATGGCCTAGAATACTCTGTAAAGTAATGATCACACCAGCACAAAAACAGCTCTCAAGCATCAAAATAGTTTGAATGATGGGAGATGAGAATATAAACACAGAATAACATTCACGAAAAGAGACTGAGAAGACTGGGGTGCTGTAAGAGTTTGACAAATGTTTATAAAATAATGAATGGTATAGAAAAGATGGATGGGGAGTGTCGTGGTTTAACCCCAGCCGGCAGCTAAGCACCACGCAGCCGCTCACTCACTCGCCCCCAGTGGGATGGGGGAGAGAATCGGAAGGGTAAAAGTGAGAAGACTCATGGGTTGAGATAAAGACAGTTGAATAGGTAAAGCAAAAGCTGCACACAGAGGCAAAGCAAAACAAGGAATTCATTCCCTGCTTCCCATGGCAGGCAGGTGTGCAGCCATCTCCAGGAGAGCAGGGCTCCGTCACGCCTAACGGTGACTTGGGAAGACAAACGCCATCGCTCCGAACGTCCCCCCCTTCCTTCTTCTTCCCCCAGCTTTACACGCTGAGCATGACGTCATATGGTGCGGGACATCCCTTTGGTCAGTGGGGGTCAGCTGTCCCAGCTGTGTCCCCTCCCAGCTCCTTGTGCCCCCCAGCCTCCTCGCTGGTGGGGTGGGGTGAGGAGCAGCAAAGGCCTTGGCTCTGTGTCAGCCCTGCTCAGCAGTGACGAAACCAGCCCTGGGTTATCAACTCTGTTTCCAGCACAAATCCAAAACACAGCCCCGTGGTAGCTGCTGTGAAGAACATTAACTCTACCCCAGCCAAAACCAGCACAGGGAGCTTCTGCTTCCAGGCAACCAACTCCAGAACAAGAAGACCCTCAAGGCAACGGAAGGTGGGGAAACCCTGAGCTGAAGGGAGGAAATGCTTTTAACGCCGTCTGCAAACAGATGACGAACCGCTTTGCTCTGGGAGGATGTGAAAGACAAGAACGGGTGCCCAAGGGCCTGAGTGTCAAAGGGGGAACTATTATGTACAGCCTGGCAATACTTCATACTAGAAGAAGATTATGAAAGATGATAAAATCTCCAAGCCCAGGGTTAGGACCAATCTCTAACTCTAAAAGACAAAGAGAAGACCTTTAATACCCTATTTCCACCTGCGTCAGCCTTCTCCCAAACATCTGATGCTCACCACCATCAAACCCACGGTATTAAACACATGGCGTGCTGATCCAGACCGGCAGTTAGCATCCTCACGGAAAAAGGGATTTCTTGTGAAGTTTTGCTGGGGAGTGGGTAAGGACAAGGGCAGAGGCATCGTCCCGGCTCTCGCGTGGCCTGTACAAGAACCGTGAACGACTACTGCTCCTTGCAACGGGGCTGAGTGGCTGCTGGGACATCTGGTACGAGGCTCCCCTGCATCCTCACGTGTCCAGCGCCCCGTGTCCTTGGGCTGAGATGCCTCCTGCTGCTTGCCTAGCTATGCCTAAACATTAAAGCTGGACCAGGAGCAGTTTTCCCTTGTACGTGTTTTCCTGAAATACCAAAGATACTGCTTTATCTCAAATCAGAGCAAAAAGAGAAGGGAAAAAAGGAAAAAAGAAAGTTTTGTTAGAACTGCCCTATACAGCCAAATCCTGAGACTGGAAACAATTCAGATGTCTACGGTCTAACTGGGATCTTAATTTGATTTTACAGCAGTTTAATCCCTTTGAATTCAGCAGACTTCCTTCTACAGTGGTGTAAGAAAGAAAAAAAAAATCACGCCATGTGTCTTTTCATAGGCAGGTGAGCTTCTGTAGTGTGATGGAAATGAGAAGATGAATGTCAGAAAGTGGGCCAAATTCTTTTCTCCGTTAAACAAGCATGAGTGAGAGTAGGATTTTTCTGTAGGAACTGAAGCTGACAGCATGTCAACCAGCACTCATTCAGCTGGGAGAGATTATTTAAAGTTGTCAGCTCCTTCCATGCCTGGCTTTTGGCAACTCTTCTTGTCCCTTTCCACTGTATACTCTTTATACATGCTGTTTTAAATTAAGAAACTGAAGTGAGGGAACTGAAAGGTAAACTTAAAGAAAATAATGCAGAAACAAATGCTTTGCCCTATTTTTTTTTTTAAATTTTAAATGTACTAGATAGGGAGCTTGCAAACACTGACAGGTCCTGTGGCGTACTCCGACAGAAACCGATGCCCTGTTGCCGTTACTCGCTTCGTTCTGGCTCGCTCTTTGGCAACCACAAACACCCAGAACCAGAGAGCAACGTTTGATTCCGTAAAACTGGAACAGAACAAATAATTGATAACAAACGAGGTTTGCTTTCCACTCACCCCAATCTTCTGCTAATAACTGGTAGAAGGCAATGGCGAAATGCGAATGAGCCAGCCTTGGGCGCTGTGAGAATATGCAGGGGTAAGTAATACATCATTCGGAAAGGTTTTCATAGGTGCTTACATTATGGACATTTTTAAAAGTCTGCCAGCGCGAATCCGCCCCACCGAGTTAAGCTATTACAGTTTAATGTCTTGGTCTGTGCATTTTCACGGGGACGTTCCCTGTGTCCGGCTCCCTAACCTCGCTGCCCCGCTGCCGTTTGTCTTCCTCGGCCCCTCACTTTGTCAGCGCAAGCGCCGAGGACAACTGAAGGAATAACCGCCCGTTTAATTAGACCGCTGCCTAATTATTATGGATATCCTTAGTAATGAAACCCCAACAATATGTAAAAGGGGTAAGCCAAGGTACTTCTGATGATGATTACTTCCCGATCTACGAAGCAGAAACCCCAACCAGCAGAGAAAAGCACTATTTGCTTTTAAAGCATTTTTTTACTTTCAAGACTTCACAGCTACTTTATGAACTTCAGGCAGAGAGCGTGTCAGGAAGGTTGCTGAAAGAAGAGTAGCTAAGGAAAGTAGCTAGTTAGTATGTACTACTGTGCTAGGGGTGCCTTTTCTATTCCACTATAGTATATAGAACATTACACCGATCCGAAAAAAGCGCAAATCCAGTGGAAGTGCTGCGTACCCTTCACGATTTCACTCCTTTCGGCTTCCTAAAAAGCAGCATCATTCCAACTATAATTACATTAACAGCACATAGCTAAGTTAGCGTTTTTCTAGGTGGTTTTGCGGATAGTTTCACCGTGAAAGGAAGACTTGGCATACGTGGGCGTAGGTACAAAAAGACAACTCTAACAGTATTCTCCGAGCTGATCCAAAGCCTATTAAAGACAACAGGGATCTTTTCTCTGGTGCTCGCAGGTTCTGGATTAGGCTCTGCTTTACTCATTTTAAAACGATCCCCCACTCGGCTCAATCGCTACCTGTTGCAGACACTCAGGCCGAATGCTCAGAAGATGCGAGCGGGGCTGCGCTGTCAGTAATACGAGCGGTAGGATAAACACCTTCAGCTTCTGCCGGCAAATCACCCCAAGGGATTTTTTTTTAATAAAAGAAAATTAGCATTTTGCTTATGGGGCTCGTGCCCGCATTTTAAACCCATACTATTTTAGCTCGGTATTTGCTCCACCGTTACCTCCGCTTTTGGCGCGCCTGGGCTCTGTTTAGGAGCTGGGGATCCACACGTAGAGGGAAGATCCATGTGAACGCAACTATTAGCTGAACTCGAAGCATCGGGAAATGTCGAGGTAAACGTTTAAGGACTGTTTTCCCTTTGAAGCCACCATGTATAACTCCGCGATACTATTGACTCAAGAAGTAATGCTGAACGCTGGAAGTGTTCAGTCAGCATTTTAAACTATTATGAGCTACCTTCTGAACCATTGCCAAGTTAATAGACAATGAAAGATAATGAGCTTGAAATTGGGTGTTAAATTGCATTTTTGGTTCTCTCCTTTTTTTTTTTCTTGAAGTTTAACTGTTTCCTGCAGAAACAACATCATCTTTGATGTATCATTATGTAAATGTCTATTTTTAGGTCGCAAAAAAAAAAGCCAGGCGTGGGCTAAAGCCCTCGCTCCTCCCGCTCCATGTGTGCGGGAAGGGGTAGCGCGGCAGGCGACGCACGGCAAGCCCCAGCACGTTCTGGTCCCCAGAGGGAGGAAGGTGGAGGGATGAGGTTGGGTCTGCCGGCAGCGGGAGCCTCCAAATTAAGGAAGATCTACTCGACTTGCTCGTTAGCAGCGTGCCTGGACGGCGACAGCCAGCGAACGCTAAAAAGACCCAATTTGTACTGCACGGGTAACACGAGGAGTATTTCTGTGCAAGCCTTAAAGACTTGCAGCTGAATTTAGGGTTTTTTTACAAATGCTACCCGAAGCACCTTTGCCGTGCAGGGGTAATGCGCATCCAACCTGCCCACGGCATAGCCAGGGCTGTAAAAGTCCGAAAAAGCCGTAAATTTACATATCAGCATGCAGAAAATAGCAGTTATCTGTCTAAAAGCTGCATCGTGTAATAATGGCTCTTCACGGGAATAATATAAAATTTAGTGCTTCATCTACAGTCGCGTAATTAAAATAAAATAATAAAAAAAAAAAGGCGCGACTCCGAGCAGTGTAAATACACCTCTTAAACATGTGAAAGTCGGTCTAGCGTTGAACACTCGATCAAAACCGGAATGGAAGGTCTGCCCCTGAAACTGTACTTTCCCTACGTAAATAACTGCAAAGCATAGCACGTGATAAACACCAGTAAATTATGCTTCCGATAAACTTTTCTTATGTTCAACATGCCTTAAAGAGCAAAGAGTTAAAATAATCACGATTACGAAAAGAATTCAAATAATTCCAAAAGGCCGAGAAATCTTACCTGATACCGGTCACCTGCATTTTTTGGAGGACTGAAGATTAAATTAGGATAGGAAGGTAGGCTTATCCTCATTAGTATAATTGTAGGATCTTTCTTTTATTTTCCTTTTAAACTAATGAGTTGCATTAATCCAGGTTCATTTTTATAAGCCTCTTGGGTCCAAATGTAAAGGACAGTCATTTTAGAAAACAATAAATTAAAAAAAAGCATGTAGCATGCATTAAGTGCACGTATTTCATAAGACCTAGGTTAATACAACTGGCATCTAGTTTAATTAATCCTTGTTAGTGTAACGACTAATATCCCTCCCTAGCATGTTTCCTTTAAACATTAGTATGTTAATTAAATGTTGTTTTTTTAAGGGTTTTTTCCCTTTGTACTTCAATACGGCATTGTATCATGTAAAACTATTCCGAACAACTACCTTATAGAGATGTTTCCTTACAATATCTGGTCTCTTGCAGAAATTCTGAAGCCTTTTAAAAAGCTGTTCAGGTGTAGAATACAGATATTCAGCTGCAGGAAAAACAGATACATTTTTAATGAAACAAAAACCTCAAAGCACACACTCGATATTAGTCACTTTACTAATTAAAAATGCATATTGCTCTGTGCCGCCTCGTGTTTTACATTATTTAAGCATGATTTTATAAGGTTACCTCAGCTCACAAGGATGTTTAATGCTAAATAAGACTGTGTAGTTGTGCTGTTTAGACATCTCCTTTGGGTGATTAAAATACATTATTCTAATGTAACACAATGCATATGTGATACATTTAGCGATGAGATTTTTCAAAGAACTGGTACTACATTAGTGTGTATCCCGTACCGCAGTTGCATGCTATTAAGTATTAAATTGTTTAAATAATTTGGTGTGATTTTCAGGCCTCGCTTTTTTTTTCCTGCGTATCAAAAAAATCTGCAAACCATTGCAGCATCACTGACCTTTTAACAAAAATCTATCATTATGGGTTGTGTATGCTAACAATGAAGAATGCTATTTCAAAACTTGCTTTTGTGTTATCTTAAAAGAACAGATGGCAAATATAAACTTGGTCTAATATATTAAAACAAATAAAATTTTCCTTAACACTAACATGTTGGCTTGCCAAATAAACAATTGCTTTTGCTCAAGTTTATTCTCAAACTTTCTATTTTAGCAGGAATCACATTATTACGTTTCAGCAAAAAGAATGTGCAACAAAGCAGCTACCTGGAAATATCTCTGGGTACACCAAGGCTTTGGGACACAGCGGGTAACAGCCGCAATATACAGCTTCGACCCTGAAGATCAGAAATAATAAATACACAAAAACAGACGTTAGTGAGCCAAAAACTTACTTTGGTGCAAGAGCACCGGGGTTGACTACGTACAGCAAGAGCGAAGCGTTTTTTTCTTCAGCAGCACAATCCTTCTAAATGCCAAAGTTGCTCTTTTTAAAGAAAATTTTATTGATCATATGAATTACATAGAACAGAACAGCGAGCATATGTTTTGTGCGCTGAATAAATCAAAGCGCAGCTCTGCATTTTTTTGTTTTTTAAATACTGTTTAACACATTTTATAATCAGCAGACAGACACATGTAACAACACGCTGAAGTACGGACGGCTTTTCTTAATAACGCCGCAGACAGAGGGGCAGCCGCGCGCGCGTTCGGACAGGCGCGCGCGTGTGCGCAGATGCACGCGAGCACCGGCACCTGGCAGGACACGTAATTCCCCTTCGACTTCAAGTCTCCAACGGTTGCAATTAAATATAGCCCAGGAACAACGCGCAGCGCGCTTCGGGCTGGGGTGTTTTAGCTTGCGCACACGCTTCGGATAATTTCCTGTATTTTTCGGGACGTATACTGCTGTATTTTTTAATAACTGCTGATGAGATTCCTTTGCCAAAGCGTGCAATGTTTTGTCAAGGAACAATTTACGTAGCTCCTCTAACATCAACCCCAAATATTTTATACTTGTGCCACGGTGGCGCAAAGTCTTCTAGCAGCGAACCTAAAGAGAAGCTGTCCTCTTCGAGCTTGCGTTTTAATAACCGAACGGGTTAAGGCATCACGTTTTCAGTTTATTTTTTTTGCATAATGACCATTGATCTGACATAATGTCCCTCCAAAGATACAACTGTAATTTCTGTTGGCCAGAAATTACACAGTGAAATTCAAAACACTTCTTAAAATATGTTTATTTTATGAGAGTCTTTGAATTTCCTCCAACATGTTGACCATACGAGGACTTTATTTTTAACTTCGGTTTCCCTCAGTCCCCAGAAAAAAAAAATCTGAAATCTTGTCAACGTTCACCTTTTCTATTTTCAGTGACAATCCAAAAGGCTTTCGCTACCTTCATGTGCATATCGGGTTTGGTACTTTATTACAGGCACGCAGAAGGAATTCTGTTTCCTTTAGATCTACTCAGTTTTAAACAGGAAAAAACCAAAAAATAAAATAAAGAATGACATATTCAGCTTTCAAGCTAGAAAACTGTGCATATCCACAAAGCCCAAAGACACACATTTCCCTGCAAATGCTTTTGCTCAGCAATGATTGCTAGTTTTTTTCATAAACTTTTAAAATTTGTAATTTATGTTTTTTTTAAAATAACATATGCACTTCAGATTGCATTTTAAACATTAACAACAATTTCAAAGTGTACATCGTCTAGCACTATATTTTTTACCAAAGGGAAATGTTTCTGATGTGTGATTTAATTGATGATTTCAGTTCTTAAATATTGTGTCATATGTCAAAGCAAATAGATTTTTAAAGTTTTCTTTAATCTAGGAGAAAAAAAAAAAAGAGTGAAACTGTGGACATTTCAGTAATAGCTCAGATCACTAAGTTATGTTAAAATATTTGCTTTTTAATC
>CM020220.1:39308399-39325899 GCA_009819775.1 Phoenicopterus ruber ruber
GGTGTTTGCGCCGGCCTTTCAAACACGCACATCGCTCCGCCGCTATCGTTACCTAGCCAGAATTTGATGGACCAGAAAACCACACTGCGAGCGCAGCATACATCCTAGGACAGAGGAGTACCAGTGACAGAAGACGGTCTTAAACCTCTAATTGAAAATGATGCTCGTACTACGCCCACGAAGATCAAAGATGAGACAGACACAACAACTTCCACGCCTAAGGAGTAACTTCTGGTTATCGCTGGGATACGTGCCAGCCTTAACTCCTTCACCGCTGGCGAAGCCCAAACAAGGGCCAGTCATGGATCTATTTGCTCCCTTCCCCAGGGCAGGAATTGCCCTCCAAAGGCCTAAGTCATACCTCTTCATTCCTTTAGAGCCCAAACCCAAGCTTTAGCACCACTGAAAAGTAAAGATTTCATAACTTCCTACTGGATATTGGCTGCGTACTTTGAACCAGCAAGCTGGTACTGAAAAATTGGGTTTTCAAAGAAATGAATGATTACTGAATTATGAAATACGCTATGCACCTTTTCTCTTACCAACAACCGTAAACGTGACATTTATAATACTGAGGGAATTTGATCCCATAATCGGAGGGAGAGGAAACGCAGTGCCAGCAATTTAATAAAAAAAAAAATCTGTAAAAAAAATCTTAAATAGGTTTTCAGTAAAGTATGTGCAACAGGTTTTATTGGTACTTGTTAGCAATGACCTGCATATGTCATTTGTATGAATACGGCCCTATCAAATGCATGGTGATGAGACACATTTCACCATGTTGCCCTTTATATAGACTCTATTTATACACGAGGATGAATGAATTGACAAGACAAGAGGTGCGGCATATAGATTTGATATACTGGCATAAATTTAGGATGATCTACATTATTCATAAGTACTGAAGCCACAAATGAGATATGTAACAACATCCAAAATGAGTGTCAATAGAATCTGTTCCCGCAGTGCACCATCGTATATTCCTATCTGTCACATATTCCTTAGAAATTTCTCCTTCTAAGAAATCTGGTGTGCTCAGTCTGGAAAGCAACGGTGCCTTGGGATCTGCGATAAGACTTGCCTGGAAGAACAGGCTTTCAGAAAACTGTCTGAAAAGAAGTGGACAGAAAACACGCTACCAGATTATTCCCTCTTTTTCCAATCCAGCTGTGCCACAGTTGGGGACCCAAAAGTTATTTGGATCAGACCAATTGCTTGGTGTCTTAAAAACTGCAAAATCAAAACTAAAACAATTGAAATATCACCAGTTCAGCAGGCAACAGATAGGACAGAACTGACAAATAAACTAATCCCAATGCTAGTTTCACAGACTGAAAAGGCGGAGGGATACAAGTCTACGTTTTGGAAAACACGTATGAGCTAAAACACTGGATATTTTGAAGCTCACCTGTCGTTAATGTACATTTTTGAAAGGTTTAATTCACTACAAATGCACCCGATGTAGGATTTGATTATTCTCTTTATTGCCCCAACACCTCGGCACAAAGCTGCGTGTGTTCAGAATAAGCCCTATTTCTTTTTCAGATGGGTGAAGCTGGTTACAGAGAGTGGTTGTCAGGAACCAAGAAACGGAAGGAGCGTGCAGAAGAGCGGGATAAAAATATTAACGATTAATGACCACTTTCGTGGCAGATACAAACCAGAAGCTCCCCGCAGAAGTCCTTAACCTCACGTTTGAAAGGGAACTAAGTGTTTTCACCTGCTAAAATCTCAGGCTGGATTTCAGCTGAGTGACCTTGACCTGAAAGATTTTGTTTCCTGTCTGAACCATCCAATCACTCACACCTATCTCTCTATTTAAATAAATATAGAAGTGTTACTGAAACACAAGTCATAAATAAGGTCTCGTACTGCCAAGTGAAATAAAAAATGCTTACTGTCTTTAATAATTTTAATTTTACGACGTCTCAATATTATTTAGTTTTACAACTACGAAGATTTTAAACATGTTCTTTCACTAATATAAGAAAACATGTACATGAAAACTACTTCTGAAATAGTTATTTTATGGTAACTTTACAGTAAAGAAAAAAAAAGGGAAGGTACCTGGAATTTCAGTGAAAGCCTCTCCAAGGACGGACACATGAAAAGGCAGATCCTTCTCTTTCAGCTTCAGCAGGACTTTAAAGAACGTTTCAGGATCTTTGTCGTGTTCCCTTGAAACAAACAGAATTTATCTCAGCATCATTTACTTTACTTCTGGAATTGTTTTTTTTTTTGTTTATCAGAACAGTATTTCTCTTAAATTATACTTTTGGGGACTAAACACCTTCAGCATAATTCCCCTCTTTGCTTACACCGCAGGGTTGAACATTTTCCTCAACCCAGCACTCGGGATCAAAACTCAATTTCATCAGATTCTTCTCTCTCTTCCCTGTCTTCAGACGATGCCTTTACTCTTTCAATTACCAACTCTGAAAGCGAGAAGGACCGGATAACATCTCACCTAGCTGACGGCAAAATCATGCTAAAAAAAAAAAAAGATAAGGTAGGAAAACAAAATTTTTTTTTTTATTTTTTCCCCTGTCAAAAAATACGTATACAATTTCCATTACAGTTTACCCCCTTCTTCAGGAGGAATAGGTTAATCAAAAACTTTTGCTAGAACCATACGATTTCCCAAACCGGAATTTTATGAATCCATGCTGTCCACATGAAAAGCTTCTGATCCATTCAGTGCTTTAGGTAAAGAAGAAAGGAATAAACTAATACGAGGCATTTTCTACCTTTAGGCTTTGAAGGAGTTAACTGGAAGTTAAACCAGAAAATAAGAAACTTGTACTTATTTATAATTTCAGCTGAAGATAATATGAGAGGTTTGTATGGGTATGACACTCAATGCCTTGAAACACGAGGTTGGTTATCTAAAAAGAAAATAAAAAGCCAATTTGCTAATTATCTTCTTTACTGGCACAGAAGGAAAGGTTCAAAAGATACCACAGATGATCTAAATTTCCCAAATTCCATAAGTTATATTAAAAATGAAATGAAATAATTCCCCCACTCTAAGGTGAATATTGTATCTTGCATTTAATTACTCTGCTTTAAATTACTGTATTTCAGACAGATGTGCACCATATGTCTTTAAAATATTTTGGTTTTATTTATTATTTAGAAAATTCCACTGTTTTCCTTCCTGTATTAAGGGAAAATCTATAGCTCAGCTGTCCTGGTGTCTTTCTTCACAGACTAATTTCGTAGAATGAATCTGTAGGTTTGCCACAGTGCTATATGAAAGATTAATAATTATATCATTCAGGAAATCTGAAGCCAAATGACATCTGCAGCTCTACATGTGTTAATTTCTCATTCAGTCAATATTTTTGGTTTAGGGAATTAAAACAAATTAATCTTATAATTAATGTGACTTTCCTAGGCTGAGAAATCTTCAGGAACTGTGAAGTTTTCAGAATTAAGTTGCATTTTCTTAAAATAAAGCCAGACAATAATGACTTTAAGACGTCCTCCATCGCTCAGATTTGTTTTGTTCCCAATAATAGGGAGGAATGCAACTGCATAAGCTTCGTAATTTGTTTCACATCTGTGAACCAGGAGTTTTCACGGTGGTTCCAGTAACCCAAGTGGATACGAGCACTGGCTCGGAGAGAGAATTTCTTCCAGTTGCGAGGATCCCAGAACTGCCTACTACTTTGCTTGCATCTCACGCTTCACGTATCCACCTGTTTCTGGTAGGTAAATGACGCGCAGAAACACGTTTCCAGTATTTTCGTTCCCTCCAAACGCCCAGCTGAAAGAGCCGAAATGGGATATTTACAATCGAGGATTCAGACGTGGCTGGAAGGGAACGTCTCTATTGGAAACGTGCAAGTTTCCAAGGAAAACAGCTTTGGTGCTGGGAGTCAGTGTAATTCCTTACAACGTTTCCTGCTCGCCTCAGTTTCCCCCAGGCCGGCTTTCGGGGGTGCTTTACAAGCGATCCCCATGAGCCCAGCCTGTATCCGACGCCGAGCCACGCACGGCTCATCCCGAGATGGACCGAAACGTCGCCGCGCGCAGAGCAGGCAGCCTCGACAGACAGAGCCCCGACGCTTACAGGGATCTTTCCAAGCTCTTCACAGCCCCGCTATCGGCTTCGCAGTCACAGAAAGTCCTTCCAGCAAAGGATATGCTTTCCCTCTCCCTTTCCAGAAGAGACCAGGGGTCCCGGAGGCAGCCAAAAGTGGAGGATGCTGTTGGAGCCACATTGTCAAGGAGCTGGCAGGAGAATACGGAGCCTTACAGCTCGGCGAAGCCACATAAGCTGCACATATTTAGGAAAACTGATAGGAATTGGAAGTTGCAGCTTTGTTTAATAGGTGGGGAAGAACAGAAGGAAAATTTGGCACCCAGAAGGAATGCTGAAAGGGGAAACGTTTCCTCTGCACTGGAGCCTCTCTTACGGGTTTTCTGCTGTAGGTGATCCTCCTTCCACATCCCCTTTTAAAATATTTTGCTTTTACGTGATACTCACCCATTTTAATGACACGTTTTGTGAATCTTGTCGCTTTTCCATTTGGGAGGTCATCTGATTCAACGCATTAGTTCCTGTGACTTTGCCACGCCACAACCATTTTATTTTCAGTTAAGACCTCCAGAGAGCTTCTAGCACGTGCACCTACACTCTGCCATGTATTATTATTCTTGCAAGGTAGTAAAGGTATAGCTGCTCCTGGTGGAAAGCAATAAATAGCACGAGACCACCTCTTTACTGCATCAAAAAGAAAAGAGCTCTGTTTCTTGGCTGACATGGAGAAAATCATATACAATCCAGTCTGCCTTACTCAGCAACAACTGCTAAACACACCAGATTGTCATAGCAGTGATCGTGGAAAAAGATGAACACAATATGGAATGTCTGTTCTGTAAAGATCTGCTCAAAATGACGTGCACTTTTGGCTGCATCTGTTGCATTTTTAAGCTTTATTAAACAGTATTAATTATATATACTCTGTTTCCTTAAGAAGAACTGCAAAACCGTATAAAAGCTTGATACTGAAACGCAAACTTTTCTTCTAAGATATTTTGTTTGGGGAAAAATTAAGCTCATGTGATTCTAGGGTCTGGCTTTGTTGTTTAGTTGAGGTATTTGAAATGCTCTTGTATTTTTACTTGATTTGATACGCATCTGGTAAAGGAAAAATAAGAACTGGGCACGGTATGAAGATGCTCTAAATTTCATCCTAAGAACACGAAAACATGGGAATGACCAAACTCCAGCTGTAAATGCCACAAACCAGACAGAGGCACCATACCTATACTCAGATTTGAGAGCACTGCCATTGGAGACACTCAATCTCCATCTTTAGATACTGCACACTCCATTCTTTTCACCCAGGATTTTTTATTTTTGAGTCTAAAACACATTTTAAGACAGGCATTTGAAGTCTCTCTTAAGAACTGGCTGAGGTTTAGTGGTCTGGGTATGGGAACGTGGCCCAGGGCTCAGCCTGATGTAGTGACTTCCCTTTTAATTGGAAATAAAACTTCCAAGACTGTCCTTGCAGTGGGGATTGGGAGGGTGGGGGTAGCAGCAGCGCCACTATTGAGCCTCCATTATCTCTGCCTTAGATTTTCTGTTTATAAAATGGGTGTGACAGTATTATTTTTTCACCACAGAAGGATGCTGTCAAGATTAATTGATGACTTGACATCCCTCTTTTCAGCCTCAAATGATTAAAAAAAGCAACTTCATAGCACTACGACGATGCTCCTCTCTACGATCAATGGCAACAGCCTTCCAAACACCCTCCTGCTATTCGGGGGTTTTGTGAACTCAGCCTGAGCCCTCGAGCCTTCCCCATCACTGGAACTGGAAGGAAAGTGCACAGAGACCGGCTAAACTGGAGCTATTCCCTGCGGCTGCAGGTCACCCACATCCCCGACCAGTGATGGAAAACATATTTAAAAAAAAAATTAAACCCAAGAAATAGCAGAATTTGGCCCTTTACATTATTCAGTGCATATTCATCTCTTGAATTTGAGTGAAACTCAGTAAGAGACCCATATGGTCTTCTGCGACTTAAGTTTAATTTTTTAAGTGTATGTAAACTTATCATACGTGGTGCTAATCGCAGTTATTTCGGATTTGGAGGAGGGCACATATAGCTATGCAATTAGAAAGTAGAAGAGTTGTGGAAAAGAAGCAGGACTTGCTCAAAGGGGCAAAATAAATGCAGTCTATTTAAAAAAAAAACCCATTAAAACCTATGGTTTATGCAAGTTAATCAGTAACATAAGAGTGCTAAACCAGGGGAGAAAGTCTTAATATTTGAGAAAATACTGCGTAAAGGGTAGGTAATGCTTGTGATAGCAACAGCCCTGTCGTGCCATCTCTTAAGGTGCTCCATATTCTGAGAGGGTTACAAATAAGCTCAGCTAAAAGCAATATTAAAAGGGCTGATCTTAATCTTCTTAGGACATTTAGCACGGGAGATTTTCAGTGGTAGAGAATCCCAAATTGTGAGGGCACGCAGTAATATTTCACTTTTTACAGTGTCTCCAATCCAAGCAATTCAAACGGGCTGCATCCCCTTCTGCCTCCCCATTTCATAAAACCACCTGAATGTCAGACGGGTAAAGGTGTGAAATGGCAATGCCATTTTGGTTTGTTTTTTTTTTTTTAGGCTATATACCAAGAGCTAAAAGACGGGTTTCTGCCTACCTGCAATTATTGCTAGAAAATGGCTGCCAAAATAGGCCGCTGAAGTATCCCTCGTTATTTACGAAGCCGGGCAGCAGCGATGGAGACAGAGGGCTGGGGAGCCAAGGGACACCCAGGGAGGAGAGCAGGGGACAGGGGACATCAGCCGGGGAAGGCGTGAGGGGCAGGGATGGGGCCGTGGAAGTCCCCGAGCACAGAATCAACCATGAAAAGTGAAGGGAACGAAGTTTCTAAGACGCAGACCTCGAGGTGGATGACAGCGGCGCTTTAGTTTTGAAATGAAATAGTGAGGAGCGAGTTTGGTGGAGGAGATGGGCAAAACGACGTCGGGGGAAGAGAACCACAAAAAGAGGAAAAAAAAAATAAAAAAATACAAACATTCAAGTTGAAAACCAAAAAATGATGGCATATCCAAACCCGGGGGGGGGCGGGGGGGGGGAGATAAATATAGGGTAAATAGAAGAGAAAAAGGAAAAGGTACAGGCTTGGGAAAAATGAAAGAATACAGAAAAATCAGACTCAGAGTTACAGAGAAGCTGCGGAGAGCATTTGAAAGTGCTATCAGTGACAGAGAAAAGGTCAGAAAAATATCAGTAAAGATATAAATTAGGAAGCAAAAATAAAACTGTGTGGTAATTAAAGGAGGAGAACCGAAGAGGAAGAGACTAAAGAGAGCAACGGGAGGGTTAGCAGGGAAGCACGGTGCAGTGGGGATGGAGAACAAAAGCACCACGGAGGAAAAGGTAGAAAATCTGCAAAATCCCTTCTAGAAGTTAACATTTTTGAAAGAACGAAGGTGAAGAAAAGCACGGGCAGTCACGGCTGCCGAGAGGGGGCCGCAAGGCGAGAGCCGCACCGCTGCAGCACCCAGAGCCAGGAGCCGGCCGGTGCCTTTATCCCCGTAACGTTCTTCGTTTGGGTGATAACAGCAGGAACTTGAGGTTCTTTACTGTTTTGCCTGATACGGTGCAGACTCGGGGAGCGTGACGAAGGATGCCGCAGGCTGATAAGAGGGCTCATATGACATCAGCCTCTTGTTGACCCTGTATCTGTCCAGGGCATTCTCAAGAAGCGAAGAGCAGGGCATCAATAAGCGGTGCCGTCCTTGCATGCACACTCTGCTAAACATGGGGCTCCATTTCACGTCAAACCTCACCTAAAGAACAATATCAGGGCTTTTTTCACTGCGTTATGCTATTTACTGTATTGCACTTGCATAGTTTACATTAAATCTTGAGCTCAGCAAAATTTGAATATAGGTTTATCATAATCTAATAATGTTAGAAAGTAGCAGTGTAGCCGCCAAAAATAAGCCTGGCCTTCAAACCAGAGAACTGCAGAGTTCTGGTCTGCTCCTGACACTGATTTCCCATGAGACGGCTCTGCCCAGGTCTCCCCATCCGTAAGATACGGTCTTACAGGAGCTTTCATTACAGAAACGTGGTGAGGATTGGGTCAGTAAACACTCCAGGAGCGTAATATTCTTAAAGTAAGAGGACTCATGTTACAAGCCTATTCAATATACCAAGTAAAATACATTCTAGTAATTATTTTCACGGAGGACAGAGGACTTTCCTAAATCAAATGACTTTAATATACATTTTCTATGTTAAGATTGGGGGGGGGGGAAAAAAAGAGACCAAAAAAAATTAAAATTCTAATACCAAATTTCTGGTAACAATGCTCATGATAACTGCAAAAGAAGAAATATTACTGCCGGGAAAGAGCTATTAGAAAAGAAACAGGGGAAAAAGAAATAACTATGAAAATGCAAACATGAAGGAAAAGTTAATTGCTTTCCATTTATTCAATTTATCACAGTATTTTTCCATCTTTTTACATTTCCAATATGAGGTAGAGGTAGACTGTAAATATGTAGTTAAGGCCAATGAGTTTTCTTCTTCAGCCGATACGCTTACAAAATGTCTCTGCTGTAATTGTGCCTCTAAACATTGTCTGGCATCATCAGCATCAAAAGTTACCACAATATCTAATACCCCCTCAGTTAATAGAAAATGGAGTCAAGTAGAAGAAAATGGTTTTGTCACTGAAAAAAAAAAAAAAGACCCTACAGAATAAATTTTGGCTAGCAATCTGGAGGTCCTGCAAGCAAAAAAGGTCCCGATCCTTGCCCATGCTTGCAAAACACCTCTGCAAGCCAAGGAATTAAAAAATGGCACTAGAGAGGCAAAAAGCAGCCAAACAGTACCGGCAAATAGTGTTTTATTTTCTATTATAGCCCGTGACGTATTTACAGTGAGGAGCGTGTATTTTACCTTCTGATTTTTTCAAATTGCTGGCCTGAGAAAAATGGGTGGCATTTTGCTTTACGCTGGAAAAGCATTTTCTCCTATCTTGTGTTATCTAGAAGAGATTCATAAAAAAAAGAACCTTGGGAGTTTATTGTTTAGATTCTTCTTCTTCTCCCCTCACAATTCATGAAGAAAAAACTCAAAATAAAATATTGCACATTCTCTAACCAAAGAAACCTCGGGATCAGCATCAGTCATTGAGCCTCCTGCTTATTTCCTAAAGAGAGATTAACCTTTGAAGACAAAGCCCAGCGTTTGGTCTCAGTTACCTCGGTGTAAAAATCAATGCACTTTCATTCAGATGCCTTTTCATTTCTTTTACTCCAACTTGGCGAACCTAGCCTTTCACAAGCACAGGATTCAGATAAAAACCCTTTTAGTCGAATTTGCAACACAACCCAATAACTGCTATGGACTACCCCTACCCCCACATAGTTTCTTAAAAAAAAAAATAAATTAAAATTAACTTCCTTTTGTGTTCCAAAGGTAACATAACAAACGGTTTCCTGTTGTTGGGAGGAGAGAGAAAACAATCTGAGTGGCCCTGACAGCCCTGATAACAACACACAATATGTCCTATTGTAATTGAACATACTATAAAAAAAGTCACGTCATGGTAATAATAGATGGGTACAAATATGATAGAAAGTGGATAAGAATCTACTCAGGTGGTTCCTTGGAAGAACAGAAGAAGAATCAAACATAAATTACTCCATAAAAACGACATTACTACGCGTTTGCCTGGGAATGGCAATCCCACCGTACAAGACCCCGTGGCCCCTCTGTGATTTCCATGGTGGACTCACATCACCGAACTACGACGAGTCAATACCCCACCAGATCCCCTGCCTGGGTCAGAAAGAAAGTCCGGGTCCTTACTGAGAAACACCCCGAGAGGAATTAGCTCCGGTACCTAAGATAACTCACCCGTTCTGGATTTGTGAAGCTGTCATCTCCAAGGATCAAGCTCCTAAGCAGGAGCTTTCTTGGCACCAAGACCAAGGCTTGAAACTCATTATTCAACAAGATTAAAGTAACTACAAATCTCACCGCTTAAAGAATGAGGAACCAACTCATTTCATTGAGTCAGGTTCTGCACAAACACAACTGAGAAAAAGCAGAGATTAGAGGACAAAGGGAAGGAAAAAAAGGGTGAGAAACATGGAGAAAAGGAGAGCAGGCGAGGAGAAGAAGGTAAAGAGAGAAGAGAGTCAAACAGTTGCAGTGTGGTAAGAAGGGGAAACTAATTAAAAAGAGCTTTGAAGGAAGAATCATAAACCTCCTATTATTGGTGAAAATAAGGAGGAATATTAGATCATTTGCTTATGAAATATTTGATTTTTGTCTTTTGGAGGGTATTTGCATACTTTTGTTGGGGTGCTGTGAATTACAAAGGGGGTTGGTGGCACCATCTGCTAAGCTTGCCTGGGACTTCTTATTACAAAACCTCTTCTGTCCTTGTTTATGATGTTTCCCAAAACCGAGGCTATCTTGGACTATAATCTTCTAGAAATATTCTGCCAAAAGTGTTCCAGTACATCCAAAGAACAAGATTTAAAAACAAAACAAAACAAAACAACACTACCCAGTAAAACTGCAAACTGTATCTTGCATATATGGAATTTCAAATAAGCCTCTGTTTTGAGTATTTGAACCTCTGTTTGGTTTAGAGTAAGGACTGACTATTTGGATGCATTTGATTTTGAGTCAAAGATACGCTTTTTGTTGCATGTGTTGGAAGTCTTCCTAAAAATGTGACCATGCCTTTGAAAAATTTCTTTTTGTGCCTGGTCACTGAACAGTCCACGTGTCTTGGGCACACCTTGGGCTAAAGCTGAGCAAGACAGCCCTACGGCCGCAGGTCAGGCTGCGAAAACCCAGGCAAGATCTAACACCTCAACTGCAAACATGGATCTTGTCTGCACTTTCAATGATTCCTCTGCTGGGCTCAGAATAAAATTACTGTACTTCGCAGAATAAAGAACTGATTTATACACATCGAAAATAAGGAACAAGAAGAAAATGGAAGATTTGGTTAAATAAAAAAAGCAATAGAAGAGACGGGCTGAGAAGGCAGAAAGCGGTAACGGTAATGTGTGCTTTTCTAATTTCACTAAAACTCTTAGATGTGGACCAGAAAAAAGCAAAGGGGACAAATAAGATCTGATCAATATGACCCCTACGCAGGAATAGCATGGCAAAGAAAGAGCGAACTGAGTGAAGGAGTAGAGGAGATGGGGAACAGGTACAACCCAAGGCCAGTTCATATGGGGAAAAACGTGAAACCAGTATGAGAGACCAAGAGGACAACGCAGTCAGGTTGGACAACGGGTCTTAGGAGGAAACAGGGACCAACGTGTTGTAGAAGGTCCCTTGTACAGGCGGGGAGTGAAATGATGGAGACAGAGAAAGGCTGAGAAACTAGAGAAGAGATACAAATTCGCTGCACAAGGAGACTATACGTGAGGAGATGCCTGAGGAACCGAGCCTGGCAAAGACGGAAGAGGTTTGAAAGAGAAAGGCCAAGACCAGCTGGGTGAATGGAGCAGAAAAGGATTGCTTTGACAGCAACAGGTGGATGAGCGTGAGCCTCCTTCCTTCAGCGCCTGGAGAGGACTCCTTGGTCCCACCAGTTCTCATGCGTTTCTGCTCAAAGACTCGGGTTTCGCAGTTGTACCAGAGAAGCAAGACACCATAAAATGAGTTTCCCATCACGGGAAAAGGGAGAGCCAGGCTTACTGGAGCTTTTATGGTGAACTGTGATACATATATTCCAAATTTAAATAATCTTCCAACGGCCATGTGATGCAGTTGTAGTCTTACATTAACTCAAAATCAGTTTTTCAACCATGGCTGAAGCATTTATTGTAACAGGCTCCAGAGGACGGCACTAAAGTGGCTGCTCCACGAGCGTCTGGGTAGCACAGAGGGAATGAAGAAGGAAGGTTTCTGCATGGGATATTTGAAGCAGAACCTTGATGTTATTTAGCTTTTTTCCTTATATTTAAGAAAACAAGTACATCTGAGTGCAAAACCATCCCGTGGAGCAGAAAACCACTCACGGGGCCTGAATTTTGCTTTTGTTACAGGTAACGGTGCTCTTACAATCCCATACAAGGGTTTACTACACGCACCCAGGTAAGATGCTGCTTCAACCTTGACTTTACAGGAGTGGAAAAAGGGTTTACACCAAATTGCTCTAAACGCAATGAGCAGCAGAATCGGGCCACGGAGCTTAAATACAGAAAAGAAAGTAGAGTGCTCAGTAGAAGCGAAAGAACTAAGTGTATTTGGGGAAGCAGGGAGTAAAAAAAATGAGTTTTACTTTAATACAATTCTTTTTCAGCCTATTAAGTTCTCCAGTATCAGAATGAAGTCTGCCAAAAGTTAGTAAATAAAGGCTTTCAGGAGAGCTTTATTAAATCACTTATGACTTATCAAGTTAAAACTCCCACTCAGATATCTTAATAAAACTTTCAGAGAATATATTTAATTTTCCTGGAAATCAGAAGCCAATTACTAGCTACAGGAGTTACTGCCGGCTACGCCACCGATCGGCTTTCTGTAAATAGAAATATTTACCAACAACTTGAATTAGTTCTCTAAAGTTTCGGTTTCTGAAGGTCAAATAACTATGTAACTGCTTAATAAAGAAGCAAAGAAGTACCTCTAAATATCTCCAAGCTCTGATGGGCTTATATTCTGCTCCTTAGGTGAGGTATTAGCAAAGCTTATTTATTTTCATTTCCAAGGCTTTTATTTGCTCATTCCCTTGTGGTAAAGCTGATTTCCATGATGATTCCCTTCTTAATTTTAATACCCTTTTTACTCATCATATAGACATAAGAATTTTCCATAAAATAATGAAACCCTTCCAAAGGAAATGAAGACAACTAGGAGAGGAAAGTAAACTACAGCTTACTACTTTTTTTTTTCCCCCAATTAATTGATCCACTGTCATATGCATATATGAAAGATTTTTTTTAATGAAAGGAAAATAAGGTTAATTAACATAAAACCCCTCACTCCTCGAGATGTTGAATTTCGTATTTTCTCCATGCTGCCTTAAGTGCCTTGATTTCCCAGTAATGACCTAGTTCTCCTAATGAGTAACATTAACCCCTGGCTGTAGCTGTCCAGGACTTAATTGTCAACTGGAGCTGAAATAGGAGAGTTTGCCGATCAGCAGGTATGTGGTATATTAACTCATGTCATTTCAGACCCTAATAAATAAATCTGTTGCTAAGGCAACAGGAACATCAGCTGTATCACTTTTTCCTTTTTTTTTATTCCCCCTTTTTAAAGGAAACTGCCTTTCACACCGAGCTTTTAAAAAAGGAAATTAACTACATGTAACCGTAATTAGAAGAAACATCGTTCCTCATCTCAGAAACGTATCTACATTAATGAAAGAAGGCATTCAAAAAGAGGACTGCTTTCTACTGTGACCAGGGTGACTGAAATTATTTCCCTGAACTGAGGGAATGCAATTTGAAGTACACATCTGAGTGAGAACAGATCACAAAATATTTTAGCTCTTTGTATTTCTGAGATAGCTCCCCTCTCCTTTAGTACACTGCTGACGCCAACCGAGCAAACTGCTTCGACTATTCTTCAGGAGCCCCGGCAATTGAAACCGCAGGGGAAGAAATACCACTCAAACCCAAACACCTTCCCTACCCCCCGCGAATCTTTTGATATGATTGGCAGACAGGCAGTCTTTTGGAAAGCTAAAAAATACCCCAGTTTCAGCTCATCAGATTCACCCTCTAATGAAAATTTAAGTACCTGATTTAAACGTAGACGCCGTCGCTCCTCCCCGTCCCATGGAAGCAGTTACCCGATTCTTGCTTGGGAAAAGCAGGAGGAAGTTGGGGCAACACAAAAGCATCTCCAAAGGCACACGGGAGTGGGTGAGTAACTCACTTTCTGCCTCAGTTTCTCTTCCTCTAAGATCGGATCCTGAATACTCCCACTTCTGCAGATTCAAGGTTTTATAGAAAGGCAAAGCGTCTATAAGTGCAGGTAGCACAAATATTTTTGTGTTCCATAAGGAAGATCTTGGTACCCTTTGCTTGGGGATGATGCACTGCACGGGTGAATGGCACAGCCCTCACTCCATTCCTGCCATTCTATCACAGCATGAAGTGTTTGTCTTAAAATGTTCAAAACTGATAGGTTTACGTTTCAGTTCTTCTGAATCTCTCGTTACCCACATGTCAATCAGAGATCAGGTAGGAAGGGAACTGAAGAGAGGTTCATAAGGCCAATTACTGCTCTTGGAACACTTACTATAGGCTCTGCCATACTATAAACACAACAAACTACTCAAAATTGTATCTGGCTTTTTAGCTGAAGAATATAGAGGTAATACAAAGCATCTTTTCTGCCATTATCAAAATTAGAGATGTTTTCTCCTCTGGACTATCAACTTCTCATAGCCCTTCGAGAAAACGTGCTGTAAGAAAGATGGAAAAAATGATGCCGAGATGTCCACTATAGCAGGAGAACCTTCACACTGAGAGGTCTTCATTACGTGCTGAACATTTCTACAAGCTCTGCGAACCAGTGATCAAGGAATAGTGCATCTTCCACTGGAAGGGTTCAATACCCCAAATCCCCGGCCGTGGGAAGGAATTTCAAGGTTAGACTTCACTGAATGAACAACCAAAGAGCAGATACTTCCAAACTGCCCCTCCAGTTAACATTTAAATCTGAACTTCTCAGAGTATTTCATTAACTTTCTTATTTG
The DNA here is from genome assembly GCA_009819775.1 of Phoenicopterus ruber ruber. Classification (NCBI taxonomy): domain Eukaryota; kingdom Metazoa; phylum Chordata; class Aves; order Phoenicopteriformes; family Phoenicopteridae; genus Phoenicopterus; species Phoenicopterus ruber. Next base: position 39,323,146 of record CM020220.1, read on the forward strand.
CTACTTATAGAAAACTACTGTCTGCTCTCCAACGGAACGTCAGCTCGCATGAAAGTGAAGTCAGACTTTTCTTTTCGCTTCACGTGTTCAAGAAGCGAGGGCGTCAGCTTGTACTTCATCAGATGTCTCTACGCGCACTTTCATGGCACTGGTTCGTTCACCAGTGGTATCTGCGTTGCACCCCTGGTGAACACCACTTTCCTTGGGAGTATTAGGTAACTTTTCTTAGACACAGCTAAAAAGTCTCCGTTTTGAAAGTGTTATTTTACATCCTACGGGCTTTTTATCGTATCTGGTACCTTTTAGTTAAGGCTGTATAGACACTTGCATTTTAAGCCTTTGTTTTCAGTCTGTCCACCATGTTCACCTTTTTGGATTAAATTTGCCAGAATCAGTTGCTTTTCCAAGACGAGGTTTCCCTGCAGGAACTCACTCCCCATTCAGCACGGATCTAGAGCCAAATCCTCCACTGCTGCCCCGTGCAAAGGGGCAGAAGGGACCCAGTCAGCTCCGATCTCCCTGAAACGGGGGATCTGCTTTCCTTTGACAACACACCACCTCTGCCCGCCTTACACGACATCGCACGAGCGGCCACCCGGCAGGGAGGAGTAGGCCCACGGCCCTTTCTTCTACACGCTCTCTGCGGGCCGTTTACAATGTGGAGGATTCCTGTTGGAGGCTAATAGCATTTATGGGTACTCAAAGGAGATTTCTAGGTGGAGCACCTACTCTTTGCTGTCTTGCCATACCTGCATCTTGATGGGATAAGCTTTGGTCCAAAATATTTGACAGCCATACCTGCATCTTGATGGGATAAGCTTTGGTCCAAAATATTTGACAGCGTGAGGAAAATACGGCTTGGGTATAGATTCACTGTCTCAAAAGTCTCTGTATTAAATAGTTGTGAATTCTGAATTCAAAGGCAAACAGTAACTACACAAATTCTGTATTGCATTGCCAAGATGAAGAGGAACAAGGTGCTACTCTTACGAAAACGCCTTTCCAGGCTCCTCTCCCTCGCAGCTCGCAGAGGACTTGGGCTCAGCTCACTGATGAAGGGCTGCCCCACCACAGAAGGCACACCACCGACTGCACTGCCTGGGACAAGCCCTTTCCGAGGACTCGCTCCTGAGTGCAGGGGGCCAGGTCCTCACGGTGGGCAGCCACGTGTCAGCACAGCACACGGTGACGACAAAATGACCTTTTCTCCATGGGCTCATTTCTTCAGCTCTTTGACTTCATGATACTCTACATTAAAAACAGGCAACTGGGCACAGCGCTATCTCCGTACACACTGTTTTCCCTTACACCAGAAATCTTCAGATAATTTTTGCAATCTAGATTTTTTTTTCTTCTCAATTTCCTCATCGTGACTTCCACTGCTGCTCTTCCCGCTCCCGTATCTCCCGCCTCATGTCCTTCCCCACCCTCTTGTCACACGCTGGTACGCACGACACGAGATAACGGGCTTATCTGATCTTCCACGTGAATTGATAGCGGCTATTTGTTTGCATGCGTGTGTAAATTCTCGCAGATTCCCTGTGTGATCTTTTATCACACCCGTACAATTAGGGGAAGAAGAATTGATTTCTGACAACTTTCTCTTATCAAGTCTTTAACTGCTGAGACGATACAGCGCACACAGGGAAAAAGAAGAAACATCAGGTTCGGGTGAATGCCTTGACTTAGAAGCAGCACTGCAGGTCTTCTCCATGAAAGAGAGAAGTAAAGAGCCTCCAGTCTTACAATAAAACGACGTCCGTGTCACCCGGGTGACGTGACTGCGGCTGGGGACGCAGCAGGCTTGCAGCTTTGCGCATCCACTGTCACGCTCACGCGCGGCAAGAGCTGAGGAACGTGCTGGTGTACCCCAATCACAGCAAAACCAGCTTTGGCAAGTGTCTGCGGCCTCGTTGGGGGGCAGTGAGAAGGGATAATGTACATCTATAAATGCTGGTGGGCTAGTTTTTGGGGGGAGAGGAGGATCGTGCCACACCAGTCACTGCCATCTCCTTAATATACTCATCCTTCTCCAAACGGACATTTTGCCACCTTGCAATGAAAACCCGTGGGACGCTACAAAGTTCTCATCAAATGTAGGAACTTTGTCCATCGATCACCAGAATTTTGCTCTCCGTTTCCAGCAAAGCCCATTTGCACAGAAGGAAGAGGAATTCCTTGGCACAGCCCTTGCAAGAAAAGCAGCTCGGAAACCCTTCGCAGCCTTTTATCCGGATCCTTGGCCATAAGTCACTTCTATTAGCGGCGCCTTGCTATAGATGTTTATAACAAAACATTAAAGACTTGGTGAGAAAGGAGAAAACAAATTACTCTGCGGAGAACCCAGCAACTCTGCTAAAATACCGCCAGTTATTTATCTGCTGCCGGCAGAGGTTGCACGCCGTAATCCTCGACGGGCTCGGATTCGGGGGGGATGGAGGGAAGGGGCAGGGATTGCATCGCAGGGCCTGTTCTCATGCAAAGACATTTTAACGCCGGTTTAAAGCGAGAACGTGTCTGCTAGAGAATGTCACTTCAGATTTTGATGCGTTTCCAAGCGGGCAGGGCCTACGTTGGGTTGGCTTAGCGGGAGAGGTGGTGGGGCTGACACCGTATTTCAGGGCGCTGGGGGTCCCCGCTGAGCACTAACGCAATGAGGTCAGCATCACTTCGTTGCGAGAGGTTTCCTGTAACAACAGCACGACTTCGCAAAGATCTATTTTTTTTTTTATGGTTTAGCCGAAGGGTTTTTTT
>CM020220.1:39328399-39353399 GCA_009819775.1 Phoenicopterus ruber ruber
ACGGATCGACCCGGCATCTCCGCAATAAACAGACTATAATCTGGGGCTGAAGTGAACTCTAATCAGGCCACACGCAGATTAAACAAACTGCGAGGAATAAAAACTAGATTAAAATGTTCGTGCCCAATACCGGAAGATTATCAGGACATTTTACCTCTTTAAATCCTAATTTATGTAGGAGTCAAGCTGAAGTTTATATGTTTTTAGCGATTATGTGGCATGGTAGATTTTCGGCCGTTCAGAGAAGATTCGGAGATCAGGTATTTGCGTTAGCAGTTGGAAAAATATTGTTTCACTGTTAATACATTTAAACATGTTTTCTATTTATGTAACCCTGAAAGGGTGATTTTAAATTCAGACAGTGGGTTAACATCAGCTGTCCGGTGTCACCATGTATCTTTACACTTAATCACTCGCATTAAAGTAATTAAGATAATTTAAATAACATCAGATATTAATTGTCATCTGTGGATTACTTTATACGAAAAGAGAGTTACCAGAATTACGCTTATCGTTTCGGCAGCAGGGGTATCTTTTTCTTGGGCAAAAAAAAAAGAGGCATCATTAACACCAGCGGTTAAACGTCTGGTTAGTGTTGCTGAACTAGGTATATTCAAACTAATTATTTTGAATAATCAGACGTTAGCGACGTGTCTCCTTCCCCTACCCATGCGTGCAGCGTCAGTGTGCGTTCAGGAAATTATTTTATACTTGACAGAAGTCACGGAGAGGGGATCAAACCGAGCTGATAAGTCTTTGGAAGGTACAGTATTTGGATTTGTTCACCACTTACCACCTGTGAGGCCAGGCAATGTGTAAAGGTCTCTGCTGATAGTCCCGTCCGCTCAAGATATCACAGGGGTCAAAAGTCAGATGTTGCTTATCTTCTCCTTGACAAGGATTTGTACTTTCTGATGCTTCAGACGTGTCCGGTCCCTCCGGTGCTGCTAATGGGGAAGGCAGCCCCTCGCGCGGTGGGGTACAAAGGCCAGGCTGGGCTTCACAAAGTCCAGACTCGCGACGCGCGTTGCTGTTTTTCATTAAACCTCCCCAAGCTCTGCTCTCCTGCTGGCCGGGCAGACCCTCCGACTGATAAGCACCTCCATTTCTTTTAACACCCGTTACCTTTTCCAAATGGGCGAGCTTATGTTCTGGCATGAACCTGTTAGCAAAAAGAAGGAAAAAAAAAAAAAAAATCTATATTGTGTTTATTCTGGATTTCAGTTTCACCTGGTCATTGTTCATTAATTAACAGCAAATGAGAAGACAAAACATGGTTGATATTTTACATCCATCCAAGCAACAACTCCACCAGCATTCAGTAAAAGACACGTTTTATATATAAATCGTAATGAATATGGTACCTGTGAAATAAAATAACCTCTGGTTCACTGGCTGAGAAGCCAAAGGTCTCCGCTGAACCACGCCGCTGCTAACAGCACATGCGTCAACAGGGAGAACAAAACTATTTGCCTGCTAAAATAAAATAAAGCGAACGTCTCTGGGAAGAAAAAAGGCAATTCTGCCAGAAAAGCCTAGGAATTTCTGCCAAGACTACAGCTAAGATTGGTAGCAAGTGCCAAACGCGGCGGTGCTCAATCTAACACAAGTCTTGTCTGTCTAGGCTCGAGCCCAGCAAGCCGCTTCACCACAGGTCAGTGAAAGCTAACGCAGAAAGGCTGTTTGTTGCCTAATAACGTGGGCCAAACGTACCGTGACATGGAAGTGGGTATTCTTACCCAGCTATCCTTGCCTGATTTCTATAACGACCAACTGAAAAAATTAATCACAAATTAGAAAAAAACCCAAACCTAGGAGAAAAGGATTGAGTTGCACGTCCATTCACAGGCTAAAGGCAACCACCCCCGTGTCTTTTCACAGGTGCGAGTAATGGACACCAAGATGGGGAAACTGAGGCAGAGCTGCTTATGACCTTCCTGAGGTACCACAGACAACATCAGACGCCACTGGCTCTTCCATCTGATGGCCATGCTGCAGAACACCCTTCCCAACAGCAGGATGCATTTGCACAGTCACGCTGAGGCCACTGAACTCCTTTCTGTAATATATGAAACGTAACATTCTACGCAGACCTAGTTTTACTATTTGATTTAAAGTCATAATGAATTACGGTCCTTGCCCAAGAAACACTCGAGTGAAACTCCTTCATTCAAACATGACTCTTCTGAATTAACACGGAGAGGACCACATGCAGGGCCAGCATGGGATCCGCACTCTCAATGCCTGCCTGTACCTCAAGTTAATTTACCCAAATATTATTTACTTACATGCCTTTCAGTGTGATTATGGTTCTCCCAGATAAGTAGAGGCATTTAAATTTTCCTTTTCCTTTTAATTTCCCAATGTTTACACACTATAGCCTGTTTATTGAACTGTTTACTAAAGCCAACACTTGCTCCACTTTATCAACCTCCTCCACAGTTCTTCAGAGTTTTACTCCATCACACTAAGAGCTCGTTTCTGGGCTGTGAACGAACCGCTCCCTTCCCTCTTTGTCAAAACAAATATTCCTAAATGCCAGAATCATCCACTTTACCCCACAACGGAGCACCTTAAATGCAAAAAGACCTTTTTTCTTCAAAATCATGACCAAAATAGAAACACGCACACGCTATGAGGGCTTTACTGCAGCTGTACTCTTGACTAATTGCTTTGAGGATTTTTCTTCAAACCCCTAAATCTCCTTTCCTAAGTCAGCACGCTGCCTAACTGCTCCAGGTAATGGGTATTCTTTGATTTGCCTTCCCGTCCCCTGGCATATTATTTTCATGTTTATCTACACCAAGCTGCATTTTCAAGCCACTGACCGAATCACCTACGAGATCTCCACTGCTCGCTGTCACTCGTTGGAGCTGCTCTTCAGATACGACCAGAAAAAGTTCAATCACATTCAACAGCCTCATCCCAACCCACTACCTATGTTATAAACAAGAGAGGTTCCCAAATGAGCCTGAGTTAAACCATTCCCGTCCCAGTGACTGAGCCACCCTCAGACTCCCAGAGCATAAAAGTATAAATTCAGTGTGGCTGAATTCCACACATATATGCTTTTAACAGTTAAGTTGGCGTTTTGACAGTCTAAACTGAATTACAGACCCAAAACTGGCTGGTGGTGGCTCCTCTGAGATAGGGACACATCCCCGTGAGGATATACTTTTATATATTTACGCATGGAAAAAAGCTGAAGGAGAAATAGGTTAAGGGATTTGCCGTAAACCACCAAGTCTGTGACTAATTGAGAGGGCTGATTTACCAAACCAAATCTAACTAACAGATTCTGAAAAATCATTGCCATTAAGAAGAATCATAGAATCACAGAAGGGTTTGGGTTGGAAGGGACCTTTCAAGGCCATCTAGTCCAACCCCCTGCCATGAGCAGGGACATCCTCAACTAGATCAGGTTGCCCAGAGCCCCGTCCAGCCTGACCTGGAATGTTTCCAGGGATGGGGCATCTCCCACCTCTCTGGGCAACCTGTGCCAGGGCCTCACCACCCTCAGTGTGAAAAACTTCTTCCTTATGTCTAGTCTAAATCTCCCCTCCTTTAGTCTAAAACCATTACCCCTTGCCTTATCGCAACAGGCCCTGCTACAAAAAGCTTGTCCCCATCTTTCCTATAAGCCCCTTTAGGTACTGGAAGGCCGCAATCAGGTCTCCCCAGAGCCTTCTCTTCTCCAGGCTGAACAACCCCAACTCTCTCAGCCTGTCTCCATAGCAGAGGTGCTCCAGCCCTCGGATCATCTCCGTGGCCTCCTCTGGCCCCGCTCCAGCAGGTCCATGTCCTTCTTGTGCTGAGGCCCCAGCGCTGGACACAGGACTCCAGGTGGGGTCTCACCAGAGCGGAGCAGAGGGGCAGAATCCCCTCCCTCGCCCTGCTGGCCACGCTGCTGGGGATGCAGCCCAGGGCACGGGTGGCCTTCTGGGCTGCCAGCGCACATTGGCGGCTCATGTCCAGCCTTTCATCCACCAGCACCCCCAAGTCCTCCTCGGCAGGGCTGCTCTCCATCCCTGCAACCCCCAGCCGGTATTGATACCGGGGGTTTCTCCGACCCAGGTGCAGGACCTTGCACTTGGCCTTGTTGAACCTCATGATGTTCACCCGGGCCCACCTCTCAAGCTTGTCCGGGTCCCTCTGGATGGCATCCCGTCCCTCGGGCGCAAAAATTGCCTGGCGTGTGAGAGGTGGGACTACCCAGGCAGGCTGTACCCCCTGCCTGTCCTTAATCTCCTGGCCAACCACCCACCCAACGCACCATTTCAATTCCTGAAGAGGTTTTCTTCTTAGTTTTCAGCCCTTATAAATCTGATCCATCACTGCAGAATTTCTAATAATATTAGATAAAACTTCACCGATCTCTCTCTGGAATAATCTATTTAATATCCTTTATTTAAGACATGTGTGTGCAATCAATTCCGTGGTATTTACTTGTATTACACACACAGCATTCATCATCTTGACAATTTTTAAAAGTTTTAGAACACCATTTAACTTAACAGTTTAAAAAAAAAAAAAAAAAGATTTATTTGATGGTTAACTTTGGAACAAGTTATCTGCATTAACTTCCATTGTTTTGGCATAAAGTAGTTCTGTATATTTTACTAACAACAGTGGAGACATGATAAAGGATGTAGGCAGAGAGCCATAAACAGCTCTCGCTGCAACCCACAGTGCTCGTGTAAAAGCATTAATTTTTAGGACTTTGATTGGAAGACATCTCTGTGCTCAGCCACTTGGATTCTACTAAATACAACCATGTATAAAATGTTGTACCTGAATGTAACAATTTTAACTGTGGAAAGACCGTTGTAAATCATATGTAGTATAAACTTGTCCACATGATTGGAATGATATAATGGATATTGTAGTCCCTAACCACCAGCTAATGTTCTTTATGACACTTAAATAAATGACCTGAAAATAAACTAATAACAACATGAAATCTTCTAAACCTGTTCATGTGCGTTTCCCAAAAGCATGCTGGAGCAAGACAATGTCTAGTTAGCACATTTTTTGTGTTTACATTTCCTCCAGAACATTTTTGCTTCAGCTATTCTTTTTTTCTTCTTCCAAACTCACATTAATTCTTCTTTTCTGCCACCTTCCAGACAGAGTCATCTCTCCAGCCAGTACCTGCCCAGATCTCGGTCATTTATAAACACCAAGAGCTTGCGGGGTTTTTACATCGCTATCCAAACGTCTGTAACCTGGAGGAAAAACAAGGGCTCCAGTGTTTTATTTGGAGCCAGTATCTACTCCCACAAAGATCAAGAGAGTTTCTGAAATCCTTGCCTAAATTTCAGAAGATGCAACCTCAGAGAGGCTGGGTATGGAATAGCAGAGCTGGGGCAGGAGCAGACATAGGCTTAAAAGACTGGATATAAGGAAGACATTTTTTACGATGAGGTTGGTGAAGCACTGGCACAGGTTGCCCAGAGAGGTGGGAGATGCCCCATCCCTGGAAACATTCCAGGTCAGGCTGGACAGGGCTCTGGGCAACCTGATCTAGCTGAGGATGTCCCTGCTCGTGGCAGGGGGTTGGACTGGATGGCCTTGAAAGGTCCCTTCCCACCCAAACCCTTCTATGATTCTAAAAAACAAGCTAGAGAGCTACCGCAGCAGGTAGGTAGGATTTAGTTATCGAGAAGGATGCACCATTTTTCTCAACCTTGGCTACAACACACACTAGTCACGTAAGAAAAATGCCACAGCGTTCTATTTTTAATACGGGAGAAGGATTGTACCGTTATTATTAACTTGCGGTAGTGAAATCTTGTACGCGTGAAACTTTCCAGAAAAAATTATCACCAAAGCATACAAATATTAACACTTTCAACAGATTCCACACGGTACTGTCCCTTATATTTTAAAAAAACATGGAAAATGTTTTACTTTTATGCATAACTCATATATATTTAAACACTGAGAGTTCAGAACAAACAGTGAGAGACTTAGATATCTAATTTTAGTATCACAACTTGTTTTCCAAACTTTTCAAAACTATTTTTCTTTTATTTATTCAGTTTTTTGAGGCTCTCTGACACATTTAACAGTCAATTTTAAAACTTTATGAAGACTTTTTAAAAGAGTAAGCCTTGAAAACTTTCACTTTTTGCATACAGGGTGTAGATGTTTAGTTAAAAAGATGAGTTAAAAATTAAACTAAGTTCATACGTAATAAAAATTCCATATACTAAAAGCCAGTTTCAATCTAAACATTTGCCATTTTGAATAACAGAATTTTTTTAAACTCCCCAATCTATGTATTATATATTTTCTTTCCATTTATGCCACGAAACCCCCTCTGAGGAAACCCACGTCCTTCTCCTTGAAGCAGACACGTGCGTTTTGCCCAGCTCTTTCGTACCGTGCTGCCACGCTACATCGTACGTGTTTATTCACAGCAATCCATTCGCCCTAATGAAAAATTACTTACGGGATTTGGTTTCTTTTCGTGGCACTAAGCGTCACTTTGTGTACCGTTTTCTTAAAAATAACAAGAAAAAAAAGGACGGGAGGGCCACGATGTCACTGCCCGATGAATAGAAACCACATTAGAAAGACTAACTGGAGTGCTGGTTTAGGTTAGATCAAATTATACGGGCAAGTTCTGTGTGTCGTGTACTGGTTTGAATAGTTGCTCTCGGTGAGCGAGGATAATTTGTAAGAATGGATATAAGCTAAAAAAAAAAAAAAAAGAATATGAAGTCATAAAAACTGGCCCTTCTGTAGCTGTACTCACATTTGGAAGCAAAGTTAAAGATAGTTCTCCATAGCACCATGGATTTTTTTTTCAATTATACTCCCATTAAAAAGGTTTTTTTAATTATACTGCCATTAAAAAGTTTAAAAATAATAAAAGGAGATAGTCATGATCAGATATATTAGAAACCTTCCCCAGGCCTTGGAGCTGGAGCACACACATTGTAGAGCTGCCGCGTGTCCCTCGTCACTGCTGCACCGTCACGGCATAACTTTCAATTTAACAAACTCAGTGTCTGAGAATTTCCTTTGTCTTTCTTTAAACAGGATCACAAACGTCTCTTTGCTAACTGTAATATTTTTAGTATAATTTATGTGACCTAAAATACTACCGAGGTTCGTGCAGAGCGTCTCTGATTCTAATACCGGGAGTCCATTTGGCTTATAATTGTGACGGACACTCATTTTTGTCATTTGCAGTAACTGGGAAATTCCACTTCTGCATTTTCTTTCTGCTTCCCTGAATTTATCCTCTTCCCATGCTGAATTTGTTCCCACAATTACTACAAATGAGTGCAAAACTACACAACCACGCACACGTATTCCTGGTCTAGCACCGCACAAATACCAAGCTGCAGGGGTATCTCCGAGCTTTTTCCAAAGTCAGAATTTTGCCCACTCTGTGTTAAAAGAGGGGAAAAAAAAAAAAAAGCTCATGAAAGCAGCTCTTTGGCGGCCAAACTGGAACAGACAGCAACTACATCAGTATATACTTGGTTTTTATATTTATATATAAATTTATACATTTATATTTTTTATATTTAACATTATGAATCACCTGATAGCAGCAGAACTGACACATTTATATTTACCTACTTCTCGAAAGACTGCAACAAATGACAAAACTGGGAGACTAGTCTCAGTTCAGTGATCTTTTTCCTTGATTTTTTTTCTCTGCAACTACTGTCACATTTTGCTCCGCAGCAAAAAAGAGTTGCTGAGTGTGGTCAGGTGTCCCAAAGCTGCACCACACTTTAAACCTAAAAGCTCAAAAGAAGATTTCCAGTATTGAGGGAATTTGATATTAGGGTTTATTGAAGTTGTCACATACTTTCGGGGATCTAATTTCACTTTCTGATCTTTAGCAAGGGTTGTAATTCTTCATTCAGAAGAGGGAAGAGATTACTTGTCAGCAGTAATCTCTAACACAGATAATGCCATAGGAATATTAGGGGCTTATAAGCACGGACAAGGATTAGGAGCAAAGAGAGAGAACAGAAAGAAAACTGAAGGGAGCCAAGATTAAGCACTGGGAAGGGCACGGCAAAAGAATATACAAGGTCTGCAGCTGAGCTTGTCTTCCCGCGGTAGAATCTATGTTTTCCAGGGTAGAACAAGTAGGGTTTACACAGATTTCCCTGTTTGTGAACTGCAAGTACGGAAATATTATTTGAGATGTGATCACTTTCCCCTGTCATTATTTTCTCTCATCTTCTGTCCTCCACGACAGAGAAGAAACACAGAATAGTCTCAGGGAATCACTGAGGTCAGAAGGTCTATGTCTGACCTCCTGCTCAAAGCCCATCCAGCTGGATCAGGTTGCTCACGACCTCATCCAGCCAAGTTTTACCTATCATCGAGGCCAAGGATGAAGACGACTACCTTCTGACAAATAAGCCAAAATATTGTTGTTTTGGCGACCAATTAGCTGAACACAACAACCCTTGTCACTCCGGTGGTGTGACTGACGAGCAGGAAGGACCCAGAGATGCTCCTGGAGAAGAGGGGCTGGATCCAGATCAACCGCAGGCAGCTGGTTTTGACTCAAATGGTAACTGGGTCCCTTGGAGTGGGGAAGGAAGGTGAGACAGGCAGGAGAGGAGAGATGTCAACAGTAAAGAGAGCAGGAGAGAAACAGGATAATTCTCAGATTCACAGAACAGAATCACAGAATCGTTTAGGTTGGAAGAGACCTTTAAGGTCATCGAGTCCAACCGTTAACCCAGCACTGCCAAGTCCACCACTAAACCATGTCCCTAAGCGCCACATCTACACGGCTTTTAAATTCCTCAAACCAGAACCTCCATCTACTTTACTGAATAATTTCTGAGCAAAATCCCTCAATATCTACTATCCATATTTGATACTGCCAAAAATTCCCACTTGTACTTAGCGTTTACACTTTTCTTTCCCAGTTTCTCTCTGATTCAACAACAGCCCTATTAGTTTGCTCTCTAAGACGCTGTATCTGTACCTCAACATAAGGAGGACGGTCAAACCATCTAACTTCCCCCTCAATATTACATTTGCATGTCTAACATTAAGGTTACTGCTCGAGATGCACTGGAAAGCCTACATCCGAGGTGACCAGGATTTCAACTGAAGCGTTCTTCAACTCTTAATCCCCAAAACACATGGAAAGGTACCACCTTCCAAAGCACAAGCCTGCAGTGAGCAAAACAGGAGCAAAGGCAGGTGAAACTACACCAACCCAGATATATCCCGAAAGTCTAAGCTTTCCTGGGTTTGAGTCCTCCGGGCTGCTGCTCTTGTTGGACACTGTTTCAGCCAAATGCACGTCTAGTCGAATCCAGTACTGGTGGGATTATTCCATTTTGTTACATATTTACTCCTGACAAATGACTTCAACAATATCATAAGCGCTTCAGGTCAGCAAAAAAAAAAAAAAAATCAAATAGTGATTACTCTGCATTTTAATACTGAAAGGGAGACTCTGGGTCCACTGAAGTCAAAGGCAAAGCTCTTTGACTTCAAGAGAGGCAACGTTTGACCTTAAATACATTATTTCTGAATTCACATCTTCAATTCCCTGAAATCCTTTAACACTAAATGTAAGAATCCGCGCAGTTATAATTTCCAAGAACATCATTCTCAACAAATGAAACGGTGATAATTTAAAAACTCCTCAGAAAGATGGTAATGAACTACAATACATATTTTATAATGCAGATGAAAATAACTTATGCATTATTTTGTGCAAGATATGAAAACATGAATTAATTGATAGTTCAGAAAAAAAAGTAACGTGCTCTATAATTAAACATCATGACTGTGTAGATCTGCTACACCGACACTGCGAGGTAACAGATACACTTTTGGAGCCCTAAGTCACCTTGATAACAACTGCCAGAAATTTAGAAATTGTTGACTTAAGTTCTGCTGCTGCAGAAGTTCAAAAGAACGAATTACACTATAGGGAAAAAAGTTAGGCTTCGGAGAATTGCAAGGTTTTTAAGATTCTTTAGGATCCTAAAGGATTGGTCATGTTCATTAGGGCTTACTTAAACTGAAAAAAACAGCTCAGCTCTCGAGTGCTTATTTAGAAAATGCAAATTTCACATATAGCTCCAAACAATACAGTATCTCTTCTTGCTAAACAGAACTGGAAATGGGTGTTTGAAAGCTGATATCACACCTTAAATCATCTTGTCTTTTATTTCTTTCTTTTTTTTTTTTTTTTTTTTTTAATTAAAACTAATACCAGGATCCTGTAACATATAATTTCCTGCTTTGTGGAAATACTTCTAATCAGGATATATAGGATGGATGTCCCCCTTAAACAGGCTGTTTTCGAACATACGCAATGCAGAAGGGAGTGCTATCATAACACTTCAATAGTTAAGTGCCTTTATGAGAAAAATACTTCCAAATGTTTCCTAAAACCTTCCAAACCGCACCAAAGAACATTATCGTAATATTATGTTTCCCTATGGCCTCCAATATTTAAGCTTGCTATTCTCGAAATGATACTTGGATGAAAAATATAAGTTTATGTAATGTATAAATTGTTCCTAGAAGAAAAGTTGCCTTTAAAATTACTCTGTATAGATGTCAGATATTTTACATTTTCAATAGCCTTTCCGTATTAATTGAACAAATAGTATGCTGGCGCTTGGGGCTGCACGTGAATAGTCGGTATTTTAAAACTCAACAGTCACCGCGTGATCTTATTCATAGCAAACACTGAAAACAATAACTGTCCTAACCGATTACATATCAAGTTACCCTTAATAGATATCCATATTTCTTGCACAGTATACATAATCCATATAAACTGTATACCATATATCAATAACATATTCCAGCGAATCTACCATCAAAGAGTTCGTTTATAGTAGGTTTTCATTTGACTCGGGGTTGTAATGTTCTGTGCAAGCATAAGCTAACCATTTCGGTGATTTTGCCAGCAAGCTGCTTTTTGGCAGATTATTGGCAGTACATATTGGCAACAAACTAGCGCAACTAAGCCCTTCTTATAACTTACAGGTAAATAATGATTTTAATAAATTTATGTAAAATGTTCCACTTGCTCACATCTGGTTTTCATAATTCACTCCACTGCGCAAATGCAAACTTCTGTGTCTTTCTCAGGAAAACACATATTTCACCTTAATTATTTAACACTTTCTCAGGTACCTCAAGAAATAAATAAGCAATGAAGCCTACTTGCACTTGAAGGTTTAACTGAAGAAAAATTTATCTGAAAAAGCTAGCGAAATTAATTTAAAATAGTAACTGTATGCACACAGAAATCTAAAACACGTTTCGTCATCAATACAACATTTGAAGAGTAAGAACTAATGAGGAAAACACAGGGCTGTTGTAGAGCTATCTCAACCACAGCGCATCCAAATCGGATGGTCTGGTCAACCACCTCTGGCACCGAGGGCCGTGGGGTAATGCAGAGACTTCGACCTCCATTTGAAAATGTGTTACTATATTACGTATATTCACACTTCTGTGCGCTATAACTGAAGTTTAAATGCATACACATCTCAGCTAGGCAGTGTGGTTTAGAGGAAACCCTGATTTTTCATCCCAACTTTGCCAGTGGGTCAGCGTCTCATTGTCCAAACACCAAAAGTCTCTCTCCATCTCTAGAACTAGAATGGCAGTAGCTCTCTGCCCTAAAAGGATCAAGTTTTTGTCAGAAAGCTCTAAAAATGTTATTGCTACTAGTAGCAGTGTCATAGAATCATAGAATCATTCTGATTGGAAGAGACCTCCAAGATCATCGAGTCCAACCATTAACCAAAGTCCAACCATTAACCCATGTCATTACAGGGGAACACGTGCCCCCCCCCCAAACCTTGGACTCCCTTTTTCTGGTGTAAATCAGGATGACAGTGAATCTGATTTACGATCACTGATCATCTGCCGTTCAGCATCCGGGTACCAGAAGGCTCCTCGGGGAGCCTCCACCTCCAAATTCTGTAACACGCATGTGGCCCATCACTGAGCGACGTACGATATTAAAAACTGTAAAACAAGAAGAGGAATATGCAGTTTTGTGTTGAAAAAAGGAGAAAACAGCATCAATACAAAGAGCACTGCTACCCTCGCATGCTGAGTTACCAGCCTGGTGACGTATCTGCAGGATGGACAGCAGTAGGGATGGTGCCTACCCCGTAAGGAGACGTAGGCTTGTGAGCACCTCGAGATATCACCTGCTCTGCAGCAGGACGGGGTCATCTTGAACGTTACTGCACTAAATATATTAAAAAAAATAAAATAAAATCAGAAACCTTGGAGATGCAAAGAGCTTGACCATGACTGTTCAGCCCGATGCCTTGCTCCTGCAACTCTGAACGTTGTTCGTACAGATACAACCCCCATGACCATGGAGAGCAGGACTCTTAGTACGGTACTTTGAGGTTTCTATTGAAACAGGTTGAAAAGGTGAAAGGCAGGCCAGCATATGAGAATTTAAACAAAATCAAAATAAAAGCATTTAATAACACCAAGAAGTTTCTTCAGTTCTTCCGTCCTAAGTCCAAGCCACCACTTCTCAGGACACCGGCTCCCCGACCTGCCATGCTCTACGTGGTGACAACTCCTGCCAGCTGCCCCCAGGCTTCTCGCGTCCTTCACCCCGAGTGCCGGGAGCAACACGTTCAGCCCGATGAACGGGTACCCGTAGTTACGGGAAGCAACGTACTTTAAAAGGTTTCACACAGCGAGCGTCCACGTCCGTTCTGCTTACGGATACGTCTCAAAGTTCTATTAGATAATTGCTTTAAATGGGGCCTGTAATGAATAGGGAACAATTATTAAGCATCAGATTTTATTTGTGCCCAATTCAGCCTAGAATTTGCTTGCTGGTTTTGAGCATTTATTCATTTACGGAGTCAGCAGTTTAGGGTTTTGTAAGGCTTGGCAACATGGTTAAACCCCAGTGAATTCTTGTTGAGATCTATTGGAGGGGCTGGTAAAATTCGCTGTTGCTATAGTGGACTTGCTTTTAATTTGATCTGTTTCAAGGATTCGGTATCCTTCCAACATATTAGAAACCTAAGGGCATATATTTGTATTGTTTAAAGGCAGGAAATTCTGTGAACTGAAATGAGAACATATCCCTTTTGCCTTTATGGACTTTTGTTATTTTCTCTTCCTTTTGGGGTTTTGGAAACAAAACCAGTGAAAGCTGAAAGTTTGAACAATAGCAAATTACTTTCAAGGAAAAAAAAGTAAACCACTAAGCATACTTTTATAGCTTTATTCATACACTTTGTATGTATGTAAATTGGACTTATCCAGGCATCAGAAAATACTATTTGCAGCAGGGCCTTAGACTGCAACAGGATCATACTGGTTTTGTCATAAAAGACTGTGGACTTCGCTGTTTTACTTTATTATTATTCCTTTACTACCTTGTATTAACTTGTACCCCACTGACTTCATGACAGAGCCGATTTGTTTCATGCTAACCACAGAACTAGGGCAATCACATTTTTATTGTAAGGAGAAAAACTACGATTTTTTGCAGCTCCTTCACTTTAACTCCTTGTCCGAAGAGTCCCACATTTCTCCTTTTTAATTGACGCAAAGGTAGGTCCGAGTTCTGGCACCACTGACACCGTACAGACACGTGAAATAAGAACTGGAGGAAGATGAACGGAGACACACATTCTGCTAAAATTAAGAGTCGGAGGGATACCACCTTTCAGAGAACTGCAGCATCAAACGTTCTTACAGCAGCTCTGTACTAATTAGCAGAAGGACCGGGGCAGAGCGGCTGCGTTAGCACCGATACCCGACCTCAGCAGGACGCGTTAATCCTAGCACAGTCCCACACAAATATGTCCACGCTGCTTTTGGTGCTCAAACTAGCTTGGTTTAGAGCTAGAAATATCTTTATTGCACATAACGAATTATACTGCGCTACTTCATAAGAACAGGGTTATAGGTTATAGCCTGGTTATGGCTCTCAGGAATTCTCCTGCCTCGTGACAGACCGCAGAGATCCAACTAAGTCTGCAACAAAACTTGCTGGAGGACAGCGCACACGCGGCAACCTCAACTGCAGCCATTTCAGCGAGAGCCTAAACGCTTACCCGGCACTTACCCAGCGGTGTTCCCTGCATACGGCGTAGAACAAGCTGACTGCTCCTATCCAATAAGCTTAATAGCTAAATATAAATTACAGTGGGACGTAAAGCTTGAGAGAGACACTCGACACCCAAGACACCGCTTGGCCGCTGGATCTGTGCTAGCTAGTGTTTCTTCACACTCGCTAATCCCTCTTCCTGGAGAGCAGCAACGATGACATTGGTGAACTGCAGGACTTCACTTTATTTGCTTTCATTTGGCACAGTGCTTCGTGCCCATCTCATCTACTCTTGGAGGTTACGGCAACCGAAGCAGGGATCACAATGAGACACCATCAATCATCACAATAAACACAGCTCAGCTGTTTCCAGGCAGTCAAAGCCTTTGGTGGAGAAGAATCTTAATAAGAGATTTGAAAGAGCATGAAGAAGTGGCTTTACTTTAAGTGCTCGCAATAATGACTTCCAAAGAAACACTCCTGACCATCAAGCCCGGGGAACAGAGAGCCGAAAGGTACTCATGTTCATCCGGGGATTGCGTGTCTTGCAGATCCCTACATAAAAGCAAAGGGGATCCATAACTACCAGCTGTAATCCTTCTACGGCCTTCCTGCAGAGGTGGGCAATGACGAGAAAGGCTCGGTTCCCACCCAGACATCACAGGGTACGTCGCCTTCCTGATGGAAAAAGCGGGGATCCAAAACCTAGCACCTATGATAACCACAATTACCCCAACTATTCTTGGGGTCACGCAACCCTACCTTCTCTCTTATTCAGAGTACACTAATTTAACAGTTTTGCCCACATTTATATGATGTAAACATTTGTACGCCACTACCTTTCAACACACATACGCACAACTGACCATAAGCCACAAGTTTACTGCTCCCGCTTACCTTATTCTCGGTTCTTCTGAAAATGTACTTAAAGACTCTTAGGGCAAAAATTACAACTAAGTTCATGAACTACACAAAAAATTGGCTGTGACGCCATTTATTAAAAGTTATGATAAACTAGAAGGTCCAACTAGAAGGAGCAGATGCACTGTTTGCTAAGTTGTAGCTGCAGACAGAATTTTTTGTGCCCAGATCAAAAGAACAAGGTGTTCATATAAATGGCATTTTATTTTGATCCTATTATTCTATATGAGCTCGAGGAGAGATCAAAGGAAAAAGTACCCAGGTTTCACTATTAACACTTAACATAGCTCCAGTCGGAAAATCCTTTCCAGATTGTTAGTGCAATTTAAAGCCCAACACATTTTTGTTGTTCTGTTGGGTAATATACCTGAAGGCATGGTTTTGATTCCTCGACCACCTTTTCCGTCGTGGAAAATTGCTTCTGATATATATAATTTCAGTTATTTTCATTTTTATGACAGTCACCCCCAGACATCCTAGCTTCGGGGACTACGCTGGTTTGGGCTGTACCTGCTGTCCCAGGGAGACAGGCTGCCCTGAAGTAGCGACAATATATTACTGACCGCGTACAACAGTCGGGAAATTCAATATCCGAGTCAAGTACTGAAGTCTGGTTCAGCCCCTGCCAATGGCAGTTCCACTGGAAGCAAAGCATACCAGCTTCACCCGAGTATGTAAACAAACCTAATGGGCCTTTAAAATATGGAAAGGTTCCTCCTGATAGCTGGCAAGAATAAATGTGCTTTAATACGTTGTATTGCTTATTATGACATTAGCCAGGGCTGCTACTATTAATTAATGCTTCTATCGCCTCTCTTAGAAGCCAGCGATGTTGCATAGGGAAAAAATAATAATATATAGTATTTCTCACACAGCCAAAGTATGCTAACAAATTTTAATATTCATGCTGTCTTTGAATGTAAGCTTCTCACTGACGATTCAGTAACTCAGGGCAGAAATTTCAGAATTTCACTTCCAGTGATTTTTTTTGACTTACTAAGACTGCAGAAATCTGCTAATAAACAGGTACAGCTTATCAGACTACCTTTGGAAAAATCAGCAACCTAGCCTTCGTAAGAGAAAGAAAAAGAGTGCACACGTCCTTCCTCCCTGCCTTGCCTCCCCCTCCCCGCTTGCTATTAAAGCATTCGCGTTACAAAGTCGTTCCAAAGTTTACTGTAAACGCCAAAAAGTGGGCAGCGATCCCGCGCGAGCTGGCTCAGCTAGGGCCCACCATCTTGAACACATTCATTTTATCCAGCTCAGTTCCAGGAGGGGTTTTCGGGTTTTGTTTTGGGGTTGAGTTGGGTTTGTTTGGGGTTTTTTTTTGACTTAACTTTTCTCTGATACCAGCGGATTGTACATAGGCGAGGAGACGGCAAGTCGTGGCTCTGGAACTTGCAAAGTCAATGCTAAACACATGCAGGTGAGCTGCGGCCTAGAGTGAACGTACAATTACGGGTTAAACAAGACAAAACGTCTCATGCACAGTCAGAATATGTTCATATTACACGCAGCAGCCAGCTGGCTATAAATCCCCGAAGTAAGCTGGAAAGCTTTAGAGTTTAAAGGGATGAATACAGATATAAATGGAAGAACAGTGGTTTGTCGCCATATGAATGGCTTTTAACTGAAAAGAGTGGATTGCTTTTACGAGGGTTTTCCAAAAGAGTAACCTTGTTGAGATGAAAAAAAAAAAAAAGAATAAGTATGATGATTGGGACATTCCACATATTTATATTTTCTATTTTGTTTTGAGACAGAGAAGTCTGATTCAGCGTGTCTGAACAATTATAACATGGCTTTACATACAGGTGTTCTTAGTGAATAGGGACACAAGTTCTTTAATCATACCTCTGCAGCTGAGGATCCGTAAACAGGATTACGCTATTAATTTCAGATTCAAATTACCACGAGCTGAGCTGTGAGAAGCCATGAACCGTCTTCCTTACGATGTTTCCAGCTCTGAGCAACGTATGCTATAGCCTTCTCTACTCTCTCTATATGAATCACTGAACCTACGGCCAGTGATCCTCTCCGTGCACGAAACCACCAGACCACCTTGATGCTGCTAAACCAACATCTTCCCGGCAAGGCACAAAGGGTGAAAGAGGCATTTCTGAGACTTTCTTCTCTTTTTATTAAATAATGATGACTAGCAGAACCTTCTGGAAGATAGACCCAAGAAATGTCCTAATAGGTTTTCATAAATGGATGAACCCGAATGACTTTCTAGAAGTCTAATTACCCGACTCGAACATTTTGGGATCTTACCAAGATAAACATTTGCTCTTTCTCCACTCCACCTAAGGCAGAACTAATCCCCTCTTGAATCCAAAAGAGCTTAGGCTCTTACCAACTCCAATAACAGCTCAACTTTAAAGATATAAAGGAAATTCAAATTCATAAACTACGTTTATATCCATTTATATGTTATATATATTATACATAAGCGTAAATATATATATTCTAATTTTTTACAATACTTTTTTGATGTTTAAAAGTGGCAGTAAGCTCATGGTTTTGATGTGCTCACTGTTGACAGAATCCGATGGAAACTGTAGGAAGACTGATAACGAGTTTGCTCCCCAAAACCTTTCGCCTGTGTCTCTGAACTGACTGAATGGGAACTGAGAGGGAAAAGAACAAAGATCTGCTGTTCTTTACAGTCACGCAACGAAAGTGTAGGTTAAGTACAGGAAGTATTTGCAGATTTCAGATATTTTGTGGACCTTTGTTGCTTTTCCTTGCATTCAGATCTAATCTCAGCCCCTGCACAGAGCTGGACTTTCATGTTCTGCAGTCCTTCACTAGCAGAAAACCCAACCCACTGCGACACTGATGGCAAAGCGGCCTCAAGACACAAATTTTAACTTCAGCTTTTTGTAGGCATTTAGGCATGCTAATGCATTAAGGAAAAAATGTTTCACCAAGAAGAGAAGGCTTAAAATTATCCCGCTGAATAAATTAATAAAAAATATTTAATGTCTATTCATAGCAGAACATGTCTACAGACTGGAAAGATATAGCTATAACTTTTAGAAGAAGTTTGGATAGACAATTTGATGTTCCACATCAAATATGCCACAAACAGGTGATCTTTAAGCCCTACGGGTACAAAAACACTGAGTTTCTTTTTTAAAAAATTTCTGATACCAAAAATCTATATACCTCCAACTCACTCAAGTTACCATTAATAACTACCAGAATATTTTTAGAAGGTCCTTCAAACAGAAGGGTAGTATTCTCACCACAATTTTGAACAAGCAGTAAATTGTGTTTGGTTCTTTAGCTTCAATCAAGCATCAATTTTGGATTATTTGTCTGAAGTCAGAATTCTTAAAATAAGCCAGTTTTTTATAGAACTTATTTCTGGGGAAAAAAAAATCCCCTCCACAATTTGAGTGTAATCAGTTATTCTAATATAACTGGCTCTGATTTGGAGGTAAGATATATGATCATATATGTAAGGAGGCCTGTATGTTTCATTTAAGAGGTGTTCCATTCGTACTCATGTGAGTAAGCCTGAACACCCCAACATTGTTTTAATTTCATTATGCTGCTGTATCACCTTTGGTTCTCGGAAACTTTTTTGTACTAACATCAGCATTTCACCTTGCACATCTTTTCCTATTGTCTCTATTACCCAGACCCTTTTTCCCCTCCTCCAAATCAAATATTTCCTTACTGCAGGAAGGCATTGCCTCCTAGTTATAGTACACGTTCACATTTTATTATGCTCCTCCTCTGTGTGCAGAAAGGCTACTGCATTGGTCCTGTGAAACGCCGAGCACTTTCCTATCACAGTGGCTAAAAAGGGGTTTGGGCACGTTGCAGGAGAAGGGTTCATAGCACGATGGGTCACTCAAATATCAAATTTGTCAATCAGCAGTATTTGGCATTGAAAATAGTTCTGAATATGAATAGGAAATTCTCTGGCTGTCAGATATCCAGAAGCGCTATATGCCAAAACAGCGTTAGGGAAACTGCCAGCTCTCACAAGAGTGTTCTGCTAATGCTTGATGGACCACCTATACCTTTGGGTGCTTTCTGGAAGCATGTTCCTCCTTTTCTGTTACTGTCTTTTATGAAAAAACAGGAGATGAAACTCTCACCAGAAAGTAAGAAAAACACTAACTTCTAAGTACCTTGGATGTTGGTAAACAGTGAGATCACTGGAAATCTTAGCTTCTGCATAGGAATTAGAGGAGAGTAATGGCACTGAGCAAAAAGTCATGGACTATGTTCATCAATATGTGCCTTTTATGTAAACTAGACTGTTAACTGAAAACCAGTTTTCAGAGTCTCTTAAGAGGCAATCACCTTAAAATTAATCAAAGTGCTGTTTTGTTGTTGTTTTTTAATGGGGGGATGCGCTCCTTTGGACTTTCAGAAAAGTGCTTGGAGCAGAGACTGCTGCAGCCAAAGGCTTTGGGGTTCGTGTCTCAGAGCCCATCTCTCCTGGGGCAGGACGGCGCTGGCAAGGTGAGCAAGCGCCGATGGCTCTGCTCGCCCCGTCACCAGTTAGCGAGTGACACGCATGGCTCCCTGGCTGACGTCACTCGCCGTGGGAGCAGATAGACGCGCGTCAGCGGCAAACGGACCTGGCTAAAGGGCAGGAAGACGCTGGGACAATGGGTGCTGTCGAGGCTCGAGGTGGGGACAGGTGACAACCTACAGGACCTATGGATGAAGAAGAGACTTGGTGTTAACATGACCTATTTAAGCAGGACCATGCGGTTGACACCATTGCACGGGGTCGTACAAGGCAGTTGGAACCACGACGGCTGGGGTCTGCTCACCAGCCACTGCATTAGGTCACAGGCCCCAAAATACCAGAATTTCAGCTCCCTTTTTCAGCTGATCATCACCAAGCCCTTAGTTTTCAACCATTTCTTTTCCCATTTACCTACGGCTTTCCCTGTTTGTTATTTCTTCTAAAGGTACACGGAGCAAAGTCTTCATGAACAATTTTGGTTTTTTCCTATACGCCTCTCCTTAAAATACTCCTTAACTTACTCGTTCAGTGCCTAGCAATGACTCATTAAAAAAATAAATCTCATAATAGTAACACAGTGATAGATATTAAAGGTGAAAATTGGCAATTATTTTGCACTCAAACAGCCTGAAAACCTCTTCAAACACCATATAGAGGAAAGGTCTGTATTTGTCTACAGACATATTTCCTTAACATTTTTTAATCAATTTATTTCAGCAAGAATGACCAACTTAAATTTTTCAGTGTCTTCAAGGACCTTATTTCATGAATTTGTATAAAAGGCAGAAAAGTATATATAAATGTTTAAAAAGCAGCCAGGAATATATGCAAGCATTTTTGTGGAAATAGTGCAATTAGACTTAAAATACCAAACACTCAAATTACTTCTGACATTTGGTCTGAGTCGCTTTTGAATGTGCACCTACGAACAATAAAAAAAAAAGTACTGGTTCTGAAGGAGACTGATTGTTTCCTTTGCAGCATGTTACCACCGAGCAGTTATCCCCTCTTTCGACCAGATCTGACAGCCATTCAAACGCGCCGGTTTTGCTGCACGCTAAACTAGAAATACGATCTCTACTTGGAAACTCCTCTCAAAAATATTTTCTTCTGTCAATTCGCAGTAACTCCATTCAGTAACACGCGTGACTATTGAACTTTTAAAGTATCAATGTTCAGTCATCTTCCTGAGTTTACGTCTTGCAGCTGCAGGGAATCAACATGCTGAAAGACTGCGATCTCTCCCCATGGTTTAGACGCTTATCATAACCTTTTGTGATATTTAATTGGCACTGCTTTCTCCTCCTCCATTTCCAAATGGATGAATCACAGACTCGGTCTTCCAGGAACCAACCACTTGAGCTATTCTCTGCGCTTCCTTCAGCTCTTCCTCAGCCGCAGCCAGCCCTTTGCTTGACCCCACCTTTAATAAATGTTCCCTGGAGACTCTCAGCTAAAATGCATATTAAGGCTTCTGAGAAGAGAATGACTAACCAACACCTAAAACCTAGAATTATGACAGAGCATCCCGCAGCCACTGCGGCTTGCTCACAGGCTAGGGCGAAGAAGAGCCACTGTTGAAGAAGGTCAGATTTCTTCACTTTCTTATTCAATAGTAATACAACGGGTAGCCTGGTACTCTCCTCCGAGTTATACACGGGACGTTAATCGCAGATTAATGCAAAACTAGAGGGGTACAGTCTACATCAGGTACTTTTCGTTATAATTATCTGTTAATTCTAAATTACAACTCGCAAAAAACTAGATCAGCCACCCAACAGTTCACTAAAAAAAGAGAAACAACTCATCAGCCAGTCATTCTCCCCACCTACCACGCTCGGACTTCTCCCCCCAACTCTTCTGCCACGCTCCCAGATCACCTCCCACCTTCAACATATGGACACAAGAAGTCTCCCCGGTGCTGAGGTCAGCTTGACCACTCGCATTCGTTTAGGTTGTATATATACATTTAACCACCTTCTTGAAAAGTATCTCACTGTATTGCTGGACCCACAT
Source organism: Phoenicopterus ruber ruber (assembly GCA_009819775.1). Classification (NCBI taxonomy): domain Eukaryota; kingdom Metazoa; phylum Chordata; class Aves; order Phoenicopteriformes; family Phoenicopteridae; genus Phoenicopterus; species Phoenicopterus ruber. The sequence goes on from CM020220.1 coordinate 39,349,903, forward strand.
TTCTATGAACAGCCTTGAACACAGGCGATGCTAAGCTAAACTCTTTCTCAGATGTGATCCTATGAAAGAAAGAACGCATTTTATAAAGCAATTAAGTCTGTAAGATCTTGTTACTTGTATTAAGTAAATTCCAGGCACACATTTGAATTCTGCGAGCCTTTGAGGCCCTGCAAAACCTAACAGTACATCCATGAGTCTGCCGCATGAGCCGACCCTGAACACATCCAACCAGACGAGCAGCAGTGCTCAGTTTTGTTAGACATGCATCAGACGGTCACAGGCAGTGAACTTTAACAAATACGGTTTTGGGGAAAAACAATACAGTTTTGACATTAGAAGTAGAAAAAGGAGGCTGAAGAAAATGCCCATCTCTCAGATGTCACTAGGCACCTTACAGAGAAAAGCAAAGAGTAGAAAGGACAGTGATAAATTCTACTGTCACTCCAGCAGAAATGCAGGAAAGAGTTTCATAGGATCTCGGATGCTGACTGAGGGTCACATCAGGACACAGAAGGAAGCAACAGATGACTGAGATGGCTATTTCAAAAGGTCTGCAGTTCTCTAACGCTAAATTTATACTCAGATGCTTAGAGTGAAAAGTGTAACAACTAACTTCCTGAGTTAACATCATCGGGGAAAAAAGGCAATGAACAAATGGAAATCTAGCGTCTGGGAGTCAACATGAATATAGAATTTTCTGAATCAGCCACATGAATGAAAAGGGCTGAAGCTCCAACCAAGGAAAACACAGATGATCCTCAAAACAGAGAAAACCACCTTGGAATATTTTCCTGAAATTACTGTATCTCATTCTTCCAGCAGCACCTGCCCTCAAACCACGGCTGGACTCAATGAATTTAAAGTGCTTTTCCAACACAAATGATTCTATGATTCACCCATCCAACCTGTGACATCGGAGCCCTTCCAGAATACACACTGGTAAGGGATTATTAGACCACATAAGGTTCAAAAACCCACTCCTGAGCCCTCTACCACCAACTTGCTTACCACCATCCGTAACTCGGGGTCCCTCCCTCCCTCTCAATGGACTGGTCTTAGCTAATGGAAGCAACTATTCTCATCGTGACTATCCTTCAGAAAAAGCAGAACTGTTCATTTCAGAAGCTCGGACTTTTTTTTAATATGTGTATATACATATACACACACCTATCACGTGTGTGCGTGTGTATATATATACAAAAATACATAAACAGGAGATTTTCTGAGCAGGAAACTATGGAATCGTTTCTAGTAGCTACGAACAACTTCCAAACTTAACATTTCAAGCTCCTAATGCAAAACTTGTCAATTTAACTGCTTTTCAAGACAGATTTTTAAAAATTTATCTTTTTTTTTTTTTTGCACATGAAGGTCATTAAAAAAACACAGCTACTTCACTGATCTCGAGCAGCTTTTCATGGAGATGTGGTAAAACACCACGATCAGAGCTACATAAAATCAGCTCCAAGGAAAAGGTTTACCCTCTCCTTTCTGCAGTTATTCAAGAGCAGAAAATATCAGGGCAGTGATTCCTCAGCTGCTTCGCTCAGTTCTGTCCCAAGCGGCAGAAGTAACTCCTGGTTGGGGATCATTCTGAAGAAGCTTCAGTGCCACCGTTAAGGACCTCTTGCCTAACGGCCAAGAGAGACGCAGGAAGCCTCCTAGTCCCAGCTCGCGGATTTACCGGCTATCGCTGTTTCCAGCAGTCCCTCGTCTTCTCTGCCCAAAATAGCTGGTTAGTTTGCCCTGTTGCCGAGACCGGTGGTACCTGATCTACTTCTGTGGCTTCCTGATTTCACTGTAGCACAACCAACGGCAACAATACAAAAATATTTGTTACAGAGCAACACATTAAAAAAATCCAGGCTTTTCCAAAAAAATGTTTTTCCTAGGTATAGTGTTTACAAAGAGTAACAGAAAATGCTATTTTTAAAATTCTAGGAATGTAGTCCTTAACTCAAAATAGTTCCAGAATTGTTTGCCATTCGTTATCCATTACAATTCAGAACCTGTGTCTAACTTGGAAATTTAGTACGTTTACTCCGAGTTTTATAGCATACTAAACGGTTTCATTACTTTTTACAGGAAGTAATACAGAATTATTTGTAGATTCAGTAATGGAACCAGTAAGCCAGTGATCTCCCATTTCTGAAGTTGCCTAGTTATCCTGAAGTAATAAAAATACATTAAGACAGCAGCAAGAAAGCAAGTGGCCAGTTCGCTACAGCATCCCAACAATAAACAGCAGAACCGCGATACTTCACCGGAATGTTCAAAACCTAAATTGAATGGCAGCATGATTGCAGCGGTTCCAGTTATGTTAATTAGGCTGAATTCATGGTTCATTGATGCTGCAATTACGCTGCAAAGAAATGCTGCAAGCATGCTATCTCACCCCCCTGCAGCCTGCTGAGCGGGCTGCCGTTATTCTTCTTGGGGCAAAAAGCCTTTCTGAAGAGGTAATACGGAGGAGCCACGTTTTTACTTACACCACACAGTTTGCGAAGGCGCAATTAGACCATCGCGTTTCGATACTTTCCTCTTTTTCAGATTTAATAGGAAAAACAGCTTTCCGAGTTCACTGGCCTTTTTTTAAGCATGCTTTACTTTGCCAATTTGCATACTAAGCATACAAATTATAAGCCTTATTAGCCCCATTTCAGCTGCAGGGTAAGTAAAGGAGGTGAAGAGTCCTGCCCAAAGTTACGTACCCCTTCAGTGGAAAGAGAACCTAAATCTCTCCCACCTTCTTTTAATGACCTCTCCCGATTGAGCACTGGGGATAGGACGCACACACCACCCAAAACGCAGAATATTCCGCTGTGAAAGATGGTTTAATTAAGCAGCAGGTTTGTTTCCAGCGGTTCCCTTCCCCCAGGGCTCCAGCCTACGTATCCGTAGGAAAGAGGTCGGCAGCGGCTCATGCAACCATGCAGGGGTTCTGCCAGGTTCTCAAGAACCTGATTTCTCAGATCTTCAGAAAATGACAATTGTGTCCAACTAAATCAAATAAATAATGACTTTGTGATAAACCACAAAGATAAATTAATCTGATGACCAAATTTATTTTTTAACCAAAAGCGTATTTAAATCTATATGCTTGCAGTGGAGAAATTTTGCTATTATTTGCATTTACCTTAGTAACTAACTATTGTTAAGCGGTCAAGTTATTCCTGGTAATTAAAAATACATTAAATACACCTACAGATGTCCATACATGACGAACATTAGGGTTAAATTCATATCTGTAGATTGATTATGAAATTAAGACTTTTTTTAAAAATTAACTATAATATTGCTAGATGTAGTCCAAGAAAAGCGAATGCAGTACTTCTTCAGCAATGTCAGACCTCTAACATTACTGTTTCCTTATTCGCCAAGAATTTTTTGGTAAGTGAAAAGCCTTCTGTTGCCTGTTCCTTGGCAATAACAGGTGAAGAAAGCTTTCATGACACCAACGGAATGAATAAATAAACCACGCGAGGACTACAGCAGAA